>CAUYLG010049102.1:0-257753 GCA_963573385.1 Cacajao melanocephalus
TTTGATGACACACAGGGGTGGCTCCAGAGTGAGTGGCAGTGGGAGGGAGTGGGGCAGGCATTGGGGATCCCAGGGGGCTGTGGTGGGCTGGCTGAGCCTGTGCCAGAGGAGGGGGTCGGGGACTCCCCTGCCAGCCCCGGGACAGCTCTTCTTCACCCAGGAGGGTGACCCTCTCTGCTGGTGTCTGGGAAAGTTAGATGGGGAGCCCTGCACACCTCCAGATCCGGCCCTCGCTGTCTCCAGCAGGCTCAGCCCTTGGCTGGTACTTACTATGTCCCTCCATTTTTCGGTGAGAAAAAAGAAGGCATGTTAAGCTCTCAACACTTCAGAGGATAAACGTGACATTAACCATGCCATCACCGCAGTTTGCGATGGCAAGCCACGTCGGTGCGGTGGCAGGGAGGACCGGCTCCGACTCATGCAGGCAGAGGGGACTGCACGCAGCTGGCCACAGTCACGCACCCCCGATGCTATGCCCTGCTGCATTTTTTTCCGTTTATGTTTCTCTTTTTTCCCTCCTATGGAATGTAAACCCATGACAACACAGCCCTTGTCAGTCTTCTTCGCCACCGTCTTCTCTCATGGTGGTGGGCATTCAGTCAATATTTGCTGAACAAGTGAAGGATTGAACCCCACAGCGAGCATTGGTGGAAAACTTATTTTGACCTGGATGTCAATGGAGTGTGTGTGCTCAGGACAATGTTGTTTTTCAAGAAAGTGGATGTGACACTATTGTACGTGCAACACATACAAATTGCAGGGCTGCGTAGCTCTCCACAGCCCAGGGCAGCCCCGATAGCCTTTCATGTGCCTTGTGAAACCAAGAGCAGAAAGGGATGTCTCCATTCTGTGCATCCGCGCATGGCTCCAGCAGCAGCCCGTTCATTTTGATCTGTTTCATTTGGTATTGAAAACGCTCCTGTAGGCTGGGTGTGCTGGCTCACACCTGTGAAACCAGTACTTTGGGAGGCCAAGGCTGGAGGATTGCTTGAGCCCAGGAGTTCGAGACCAGCCTGGGCAACATGGTGAAACCCTGTCTCACGAAAAAATGCAAAACTTAGCCAGGCTTGGTGGTGCACGTCTATAGTCCCAGCTACCTGGGAGGCTGAAGTGGGAAGATCATTGAGTGTGGGAGGCCATAGCTGCAGGGAGCTGAGGTCGTAACGCTGCACTCCAGGCTGAGTGATAAAGCAAGACCCTTGGAGAACAAAAGGGGGTTAACCGCAGCGCTCGTTAACAAACCTGGAACTGTTACTGGGATTCGCATGGCTTTTCCTGGAGAAGAGCAAGGGTTTACTCAATGCCTTTATTTGAATTCTGGATGTGGAATTTTATTACTTGGAACATAGCTTCAAAAACTGGAACTAAAGTAAACAGACTCCAACTGAAGTGTATAATAAGTTTGGTTTGATTTAAATAGATTCTTCTATTGATAAGGTTAGAACAAGCTATGACAATGCGTTAAGAAATAAACATCATTGTGAAACTTAAACTATGAGATATTCGATGATTCCTAATGAGTCCCTGCAGGTATAGGTAACAGAAGGATTTCACTGGGGTGATGATTCTATTCATCTTCAGCCTCTTGGTGAAGTTATAATGATGAGGGGTTTGAAACCTATAGGTTTTTAGCACTCGGCTAACCACAAAACTGAAACTTTCAAAGGAGGCGAATGTGCAGGTCAACAGGATAGGAAATGATACGGTAAACATTACACTGAGAAACTCTCTCCCTTCCTCAGATGGCACTGTTATTCTTTGACAGGGTAGGTTCGGAGCCAGTCAGGAGGTTAGGAGAGGGTGTTAGGGCAACTTGGTGCTTCTGAAAGGCTGTTCAGATTTTTGGCACACATTACAACCCTCTGAAAGACAATGACTCTCTGGAGATCCTTTAGGTCACCTTTGCCACGATGCCATAATGCCAGGCCTGCCCATGCTCCCACACCTCCGAGCCTCTTGCAGGAATGGCCTTCCTTCCCTTCTTCCCTCTCCTGCCTGGCAAACTCCTGCTCTGCCTCCCCTGTGAAGCCCTTCCAGCCTCTGCCAAGAAGTCTGCCACCCTGAATGCGTTGTCCCAGCATCTCCCACAGCGTGGGAGAGCGTCGCACTTACCATCAACCCGGATGTCACGAGGCTGGGACTCCCATTCTCCACAGTGCTCTTGTCTGGCATATAATAAGCCCACATTAAACTGATGACAAACGAAGAGTGTGCTCAGCCCAAACTCATGGTGCTAGAATCTCAGAAATTTCCCCATACGTCCTCGGAATTCAACTCTTCCTTTGCGAATGACAAATGTCCTGGAGCAAACCATCGATGGGAGCCTTGCAGTGCCAGGGCCTCTCAGCAAGCTTGCCACCCCACGGACCCGGCCTTCTTTGGGATGTGTTCCCCTCCACAACCTCAATCTTCATGATTTTAAACCCTGAACACCATCTCCCCAATTTCTTCCTCTCAAACTGCACTTCGTCTTCCACGTCATCATCACCCCCACTGCCTACCTCAGTCCTCACGCCTTCTCCCGGTTTTCAAGCCTGCGCTGGCCTCATTGCCTCCTCCCTTCTGAGCATTCCCTGTCCCTTTTCTTCACCTGAGTGACTCCCTCTCAAGCACCAGACATGCTCCTGGCATTGTCTCTTGCCAGAAACTCTCCCTGGTGGTTCTTGGCGAGCTGTGTTCCCTCGGTAGGGTCAGTACACTCCCTTGTTACCCTATTGCTGCACTTAGCCCTGTAAAGCACAATTTCCTATTAGTGTAGCTTTGCACTGTACAAAATATAAACTCCCCAAGGGACAAAATAGACGTCGCTCACTGGCAATTTCCATGGCAATACATGACAGTTAAGCTCCTACCTCGTGTGATGATTCTGCAAGCTGCCCAGGGCAGGTCTGTAGAGCGGAGGGCTTTGCAGAGGCTGGAGAGCGGTCTGGATCCTCAGAAAGTTAGAGCACTCCAGGAATACTCATAAGTAAAGAAAACCAAACCCATGTGTGTCCTTCTTTACAGGCTTGAAATTCAAATGGGAAAACCCAGCACATCTCCATTCAGAAGCTGGTTTGAAGAATTTTCCCCCATTTTCCTTTTCACCCACAATGCAATCACCACTCCTTAAAGACTGTGTCAGATTAATCTTGAGTTTTCTTACAACTGACAGCTTGCAGGGCTCTCACCCATGCATTGTGGGGGCACAGCCTCAGCACAAGAGGTGTGCCACCCAAGAAAGCAATGGGTGGCTGGGTGTCTCAGGGCAAATTCCAAAATGTGATTCACATCTGAACTCTCAACAAATGACGTTACGAGTCCATCCCTCCTTCATCGACTAAGAGTGTATCCATCCTTGAAGGTGTACGTCAGTTTCTTCCACGACACATCCCCAACCCTAGATTCATCAGTAAAAAACAGAACTTGAAAATGAGAGCGGGATGCAGGGATTCCCTTCTTCAAATCCAGAGCCAATTTGGCTCAATTTTCTCAAATAAGGTGCTTGGGAGATTTGTATTCACCTCTGCCTGCATACATGTTCATGTCGCAGCGTTGACTAGCACAGTATCTTGTTTCGTATAGGTATTACAAAAATACTGATTAATTGGCTAGTGAAAAGAACACGCTGACCACTGACAGAAAGGAAACATCTCTCAGGAAGCTGATGGCCCGAGTTTCTAGTGAACATGGCCATCAGTCTGTAGGGTTCTCCGGGCCAACATGAAAATGAAGCCTGCTTCCAAAAGCTGTCTGTGGAAGGGCCCCATGCTGAGTCCCAGGACCAGTGGCTGGTTACATAGTATCCATGCCCTAACCTGAGTTAACGGTAGGATTTTTACTATTTGTGTGGCATTTTTATACTCTGCAAATCACTTTTATATCCATGACTTCATTTGATGTTTACAACCATCCTGGAAGTTGATGGGGCAGATGTGGTGATTATCAGATAAATAAACTGAGGCACAGAGAAGTCAGGAGACTTCAGCCCCAACGTCCACCTGAGGGAAACGAATATGAACCAGATGCAGCACTGGGTCCAAGAGCCATGTGGGACCAAATGGAGGACGCGGAGGGCCAAAGCAGAGGTTTGCCACGAGCGCTTAGTAAGCACAGAGGAGACAGAAAGACTGCGGCCTGATGCCCACACTGCACCCAGGGGGCCGGCTCCACGGGACCTGAGCGAGACTCAGATCCTCCCTCCTCTGCCACTTCTGAGGGATGAAAGGGGCTCTGAATGTGTGAGCTACAGTAATTATGTTTGCTTTAATGGAGCAGTGCGGGCTTTTGTTGTGCTATGGAGCAAAGGCCTAATTATTCAAACGCAGCCATTAGTTCCCACACAGCAGAGATGACGGCAGATGTTATAAAGATAACATCTCTTGGCCCTTTGCCTGCCAGCCCAGCCACAGGGACACTTCAGACGCGACAGCAGCTCCTTCCAGGAGCACCCAGCACATGTCCCAGGACATCAGAGCCCACAGTTGACCTGAGACATCTGGAGGGAAGAGGGGCAGAGTGAGCCCCTCCCTCCAGGACCCCCAGGTGAGGGAGGCACAGGCGGGCTTGCTTGGAGCAGAGTGACCCTGGCTGCCCGGAGCCCTCTATGTTCTCCTGGCCGTCTTCTCACAGACGAGCAGCTCCCATCAGGACACAGACACCGTGTCAGGAACCCATTTCAAACACACAAGGATGAAAGGAAATCATTCATTTCACCACAGGACGAGATGTACCCAGAAACCTGTCCAACTTCTTGCCGCCACCACCAGGGAAAAAAAAAAAGTGACGAGCCGAATTGGTAGGGTATACGATTGCTCAAACGGGCATTCAGGAGCAGGCGCTGGCCTGCCTGCATTTTTCCTATCCCAGCCCTTCTATGAGTAACTGTTAGGCAAACACAAAGGGCTTTAAAAAGTTCAAAGAATTTTTCTAAAAAGTGGCTGCCTTATTATCACTACAAAACTGCTTAATATTTAGACTTCTGTAAACTAAAACCAAAAGAAAACCTTTTTTTTTAAGTTGAGAGAACAGGCGTTATTCTTCCTCTGCGCCAGCCGCAGCAGGGATTTCCTGGAAGTTGGGTCCCTCGGGCTTTGTTCTCTTCCTCTGCATGCCCACACACACCTGCTGCTCCCCCATGCAACCTGCCTGGGAACCGGAGACCTGGAGAAGAGGGACAGGGCTCTCAGAAATACTTCGCTTGACAAGGATTTCTGCCACCCTGTTCTCTAATCACATTTTCCTCTGGCTGCTTTTCACGTATCCACCCAAGGTAGAAAGAATATCTTCCATAAAAATTGTAGTGTGAAGAGTTCTCCATTTAAAAAAGGAAAAAAGTGGGGTAAAATCTGCCGTCATAATGAGGGAAGCCATACTCTGTTCATTAGCAGGGACTTTCTTTGAACAATGCCCCAACCTGCCATCCAGAAAAGACTTGCGTGGGAGCAAGGGGAAGAGGGAGGCAAAGGCTCGCCAGGTTCTAAGGACGCCCCTCTATGCAGACTGGCAACAAATCCTCCTGGGCGAGGTATTTCTGGCTTAGCGTGTTGCTTTTCTCCATGTGGAGTTGTAGAAGAAAACCTGGGAAGGGATGAAGCCAAGCATTTGCTTCCCAACTGAAGAGGAGGAATATGGACCTCAGAAAGGCTGAAGTTAGCTCTGGAACTGCGTCAGTTTTTCAAACCACACACACAGGGTTTAAGAGAAAGTTTTTTTTAACGACAGTAAAAATATTAACGACGAGAAGTAGCAGGACGCACACAGGCATGGCTAGCTTTGTGGCTGAAACAGAGGAAGGTGGGTCATGGTCTGTTAGGAAGAATGGAAAGAATTACACAGGTCTGAAAAAGATCTGGAAATGACACTCCCATCCATAATTTCATGCCAAAGCAAGAGAACATCGAGAAATCACCAAATGCCATTCTGGGAGGTCAGAATCAGGGGAGACAGGGGAGACCTCAGAAATCAAAGGCTCGTCCTGGAGACAGGAAAACAGGGCCAGCAGCTCCTGGACCTTGCGGCTCGCTGGTGGGTGCAGGACTGGGAAGAAGCGGGGTACGGGCTGTGCTAGCATCCCGGTTTTTCAGAGTACACGGGGGCTGAGGAGCGGGTCTAGAGTCAGCACACAGGCGTTCAGGCCCACGGCTCACTGCAGTACACTCAGTTTCTACACAGAACAGCTCCAGGAGATGCTGCAGGTGCAGGTGAAGACGGAAGGTGGACTAATTGAACTGAAGGAGCCTGTGAGTGAAACAGCCACCCCTCCTCCACCCAACCACTGCCTCTCCTCCCATCCAGCTCACACTCCTACAAAGTCAATCCGTGCTTGCTTTTCCCGGTGAGTTTCTTCTAAACGAATGTACTTGTCTCCTCTCTTTCGACGTGAAAAAAAAGACAAAACCAGGCACCTTTGGCTTCTGCATGCAGCTCTGCAGCCATGGGCGAGATGGAGCCACAGTTTTTTACAGCATCCTTGAAGACAGACTGAGGAAGACACTGCCCCACCCAATACAGCCCACCCACCGGGGCTTGGTGAATAGACCCACCCCCACTCCTGCAGGCTGGAGCACTCGGCCTCTGAGCAGCGTGACCCCAAGCAGCCATGCGGCCATCTGTTCAGACCCAAGGCCAACCCCACACTCCTGTGGGGGCCACAGGATTCCCTTGGCAGAAGGAAATATTTTCCATTGCAGGGAGAGGCCCGTCTTGGGCAGGCTGAAGTAGGGAACATGCCCTCCGCTATAGGCCTAAGTGCCAGGCCTGAGGTGTCCTGGGCTTGCGGGAGGCAGTGCCCTGAAGAGAGGCAGGGGTTGGGGTTAATCCTGGGGGCCCTGGCTGCCTCCCGATGGCGTGTTTTGGGGTTCTTGGCCTTTGTGCGTGAACCATGTTGGCTCCTATGAAACCTACAAACTTCCTTCTCAGGATAATGCCATAAGCACACAAAACTAAATAGGACCAAAGAAAAATATTAAAATAGGCTGTATCCATGTGCTCCCTGGTTAAGAACTCACTTGAGAACTCAAGTGACCTAGATTTTGGCATAAACAGTAAGTGGGGAGCAGCCACGGTGAGCTCTGGTTCTGCAGGGCCGCAGGCTGCCGCTGTGATGAAGGGGACACCTGGTCCCCGAGAGCGCGCAGTGCAGACCTCCCAGGGCCTCTGGGCGCTGGCCGGAGCGTCTTCCACTTTGTTTTACACTCAAATGTCCAAGGACTGGCTAAGAAGTTAACTGAAGTGTCGTTTCTAAGTACAGTGACATTTCTGTGGAGGCATATGCTTTATAAATTGTATTGAGTAGATTCACGTATACAGGATATCAATACATTATTTTCTATTTTAGACTAATTTATTATGAAGTACTCAAATCATAAATAAGCCCGTGGACGTTCTCCTAGAGACAGATAAACATAGGGTGCCGAGGACTCGGTTTTCATTTTGCTGTCCATCTTCGTGGCGATGTTTCCATGGCTCTCAGAGGCTGAGAGCTGGTACTCCGGGCCGGGTGCTCCGGGCAGGAGCCACAGTTAGCAGGTTGCAGCGCCGGCTCACCTGCTCCCGCGGAGCGCTGCGTCTCCAGCCGGCACCTGCACACGCGGAGGTGTTGTCATTACCCTCAGCACTGTGCACACAGGCGCGTCTGGGCCTGTTGCGAGTCGCCTCCGGTAATCACAGACCCAGACACACAGCGCGGTGGAGAAGCCGGGGAGACAAGCAGCACCCACACCCTGTGCCTCCTGACCTCCGTCGGGACCCCGCGTCCCCACCGCTCCCCTCCCCACCCACGCTGCCTGGGCCTGAGTCACAGCCCGGAGTCCTCATGCCAGGTCCAGCACCTACTGCTCTCACTCTGCGGACTGCACGGCCTTCTGCCAGCCACGCCCCCACACAGACGTTCCAAACGAGGGAAGGAGCGGGCTGTGGGGAAGTCTCTGACCCAACATGAAAGGACCCCCACCATGGCTGCCAGCCGCAGGGGGTAGAGGGTGCTGAGATCGTCTGCAATGATCCTTCTGCAGCAACCCCTTCAAAGGAGCCCTTCTTTTCCACTTGACAGCAACACTTTTCATTTTTTTATTCAGGCTGGTTAACAGACAGCTCTGATCGTCAGGAGGACTGGGGTCCTAGGAGAGTCTGGGAGTGAACTCACTTCCTAGTGACACCCAGCCATCCTGAGCTCCCTACTGGGCCATGCCTGACGCAGGGTGCTGGCCCACAGTCTGCCACGCCATGTCTTATTTTCAGAGCGGACTCAAGTCCAACTTCCTCCTCTCCATGACCCCCCACAGATTGTGGCTTCTGCTCTGTGGGGGAGTGCAGCATGAGGAATTCTGCTCCTCCCCCTCCCGTGAGTCTGAAAGTTTTCCACACCCAAGCAAGCTCTGGATAGGGTTCGTTTCCGTTCCTGGTCAAAACATGGGGGCCGTTATACTCAACCACCCAGGATGAGGTGCTGGAAGAAAAATTCTCCAGATTGTAAAGTTTAATGTTTAAATATCAAGTAAGGCATTTCTTTTCTTAGGGATCATGCAACAGATCCAAAAGCAAGAGAGTAAACTTCTCATTTCTACACAAATCAGTTTTCCAAGGGAAAGAAGACGAATGGAAGGACCCTAAGACCAGCGAAGCTCAGGGAAGTTCAGGGAGCTATTTTGCCTCCTGCACTTGATCCATCTGCAAAATGACACATGGCATCCACTTCCTCAGGAAAAGACAAACCTACAGAGCACTGAAGTTTCACTTTCCTGGGACTAACTTTTACAATGCAAGAACATTTGATCAAAGTAGGCCTACCCAAGAGCTGGAGTAGACACTTACCCCTGGCTCCCAGGCTGCCCTGCAGAAATCACAGGTGGCTTCAGGTGAGCCCAGACACCTGGAGCTCCTTACTAGTAGTATGGCAGGTAAGCCTTCGATAAGACCCAGCTCTAAAACCTTGGCAAGGGCCACTTGGTTTTCTATCGTTCTTTTGTGTGTCAAAGCTCCAGCCTGATGCTTCCAAAGGCGCATGCTCCGAGGGCTTTGCGGCAACTCTCATGGCTGAGCACTTTGCAGCGCATTGGCAAGGAGGCGCTCTTCCCCTCCCAAATATGCAGGCCAGAGCATGTGAGCAACAGCTGCCTGGCCTGTCCTCCTTAGCCTGGCAGAGCAGGAAGCCTTGCTCAGGCAGCTCCCCCTGGCTGAAAGGCCCTCCCTCCCTTCCCGTTCCTATTCTACACTTGTGAGGTGCATGGGCCTTTATTGCTTCGATTACAGGGAAACTGAGGCTATCAACTGCTATGTCCCCAACACCCATCTCTCACATCACACTGGAGGGCAGCACCTCAGCTTCCCTGAGATTACAGACTCTGGTCTCCCAGTTGGGATGAGGATGTTGACTCTGGAGGAGCAAATAAGTAATTTCCCATCACTACGTTGGTACCTACAGCGGTATCAGGTGTTCGGCTATGCTTTGTATCATGCTTAATATTATGAGTGCAACATGTCTTAAAAGCATTTTCTCTGATACTGTCAAAGGAAAAGGCATTTCCTTTGACACTTACCACACTTTTATGCTGTTTTTCATAGAAAGGCTGAGTTAATTCTTGTGTTTGACCAGAGTTTAAACAATCTAACTTCCCTTTTTATCCGTTCCCCTTGAAAGCGACAGCGATGTAATGAAATTTGTCGAACTGTATCGACCGCCCTGTGAAATGGACACTGCAGCGTTGTCATGACCCCTTGTGTGTCCCTGGTACTGGTGTGTGTGTGTGTGTGTGTGTGTCTAATTTTGTTTTCTTGGGGTGTTTTGTTTCCGGCTGAGGGGAGGAGCAAGAAGGGGTGAACCATCACGGCCACTTTGCAGCAGTCACGTGTTCTAGAATGGGAACTTGTTCCTGTGAAAGATGCCAAGCTTCACCTCCTATTACCGTAACTGGATTATATATTCTCTCTATAGACAGACCAATTAAAGCGAACTACAGGACTCACGGGAGGAGATCTGGGAACTTTGCTTACAGCATGGGAACTGAGCAAGCCAGCTTTTCACAGCGATTGAAGCTGCAGGTTTAACAGTGCCAAGGAGGGCTGCGCCCAGTCTCCTCCTGAATTCATTGGCTGTGTTTGTTGTACACAGGGGCTACCTGTGTCTTCTTGGCAGGGGATCATAAAGCCCAGTGACAGCATCTGCTCTGCCCAGCCATTGCTTCTGCAGTCAAGGTCAGAGGGGATCCTGCCAGCAGCACACTTCTGGAGTCCCAAACCTTCCTAACAGGCCACCAGCCCAACAACAACCCAAAATGAACGCCAGCGGCACCCATACCACTACAGACCAGTGCATCCCACCCGACTGGGGACATCCAGTTGTGTAAATAGAAGTAGCTCACCAAGGGAAAAAGTTAGAGAGAAAGCTATTTCTCTTTGTAAAAAACAAAAAGTGGGTACCTGTTTTGCTTAGATTTGACTGCAGGCCACACCTGCACAGATGAGCCAGCGCAGGCTGGAGGAGGGGCCACCCCACCCCAGAGCACAGGGTTCGCCCCCAACACAGGCAGTCCTGGCCCCGCATTGCATCTGCAAGGGGACTGACCAGGTCTGAGGCAGTCTCTGCTCCAGAGTCAGGGCACCACTTTGTATCTCCTCCAGCAGACCACTATTGGAGTTCACCCACTTTGCACACTGTCTATAATCACTCCTCACTTCCTGCACACAGGGCACCTGGGGCATTTGTGCTCCCGACACTCACAACCATCCTAATTCATAATCAAGCAGCAAAGATCTGTAAGAGAGCAGGACAGAAAGAAGTGGGTACTGAAAGTACTACTCGGTGCTAATTTCACTTGAATAATTAACCCCCTACTGAATCTTAAAGTAGTCCAGAGACTCGAAGATTTAATATATTGTGTATTCTTTTCCTATTTACATTCATAAATCACTGTGTGCCAACACTCAGTCAAAACTCTACATTTGTCTTTTTTGAGACAGGATCTCACTCTGTAGTCCAGGCTGGAGTGCATCATAGCTTGACCACAGCTCACTGCAGCCTAAGCCTCCTGGGCTGAAGCTATCCTCCTGCCTCAGCCTCACCAGTAGCTGAAACTGCAGGTGCGTGCCAGCACACCCAGCTAATTTTTAAATTATTTTGTAGAGATGATGTCTCATTATGTTTCCCAAGAGACGTATTTTTTTCTGTTGGCCTCATGATTAATTTTACCTGTGTTAAGTGGCTTAAATCTGGATTACACATTATCATCATAATAACCTATAATAATTTTAGATACATTACCAAATATATATACATGATATTTTACAAGAACTTAGAGGAGTCAGTCCTTATACTCATGGAATTGACAGTCTATGTTTAATGTAATTCTGTGTTCCCTGAATGTATAGAATCAATATGTAATCCCCAATATGTACTATTGGCAATTGGGTCAATGATTTGCCTCATTATTGCATTATTGTCGATATATAATCTCCGATATGTAGTATTAGTAATTAGGTCAATGAGTTGTCTCATTACTGCAATATAGTCAATATATAATCTCCAATATGTATTATTAGTAATTAGGTTGATGAGTTGTCTCATTATTGCAATATGTATACTTATATTGATACAGTAAGAGACAGCAGAAGCACTATGAGTTTCTAAGGTAATTCCATGAAAAAAATGCACACAACATAGCTTATTGGGAGCCATTGTAAATATTTCAGCAAAAAGTTACAACCTCTTTAAAGGTTTTTCTAATTTTAATTGTTGAGCCATTCAGCAAACTCAGTAATTCTGCTCAGTAATCAACAACATCAGTAGAAAATATATATTTGGCAAAGAACAAATAGTATGCTGGAATCAGCTCATAATGGCTTACCAAAAAACACCTACTAAACCATCAGGAATTTTGTGAGCTTTTTGTTAAACTCTGTCATTATTAAATATCAAATTATATAGACTTACAACTTAATGACTTTTATTAAATGCAAAGGTAGTAAGAACTCAAAAATCATGACTTTCTCCATATTTTACTCCACTTCAGCACGTTCTGGGTCTCTGGTATCTATGTGGTGGAAGTGCGGTCTAACAGCGAGCTATTGTGTATCTCGTTCGAGCTCTGAGCTCGTGGTGTCTCATTCACAGCATGTAATTAGCCATGGTGGAAATCAGCAAATGCCACAGATCAGAGCTTTATTTACCACTTCATGCATTGCTTAGACTTACGAAAGTGAAGAATAAAACGTTTATCATGCAGACTAAACCTAAAACAGTGTCGTGTAGGTTGCTATTACATTGTGAAATAGCACAGCAATTGAAGGAATATTCTTCTTCTGTTCAGAACCCATTACTCAATTCAGCAAAGAAGACACTCACATCAGTGAAGACCAAATGACGTTCCAACATACATCTTCATCGTTTCCTTTTCACCTTACTTGTTAGTATTATTATGAAAATATCAACCAACACTCATGTTGAAGTCACATCTGCACATCAGCTGCAACACTAGGTCAGCCACAGAAACAAGATTTCAGCAAAATCAGTGAAAGCATTCTGTGAGGATAAAATACATTATGATAAAGCATATGTTTTATCATCATATATGCTATGATTGTTTGCAAACTATGCACAGTATATGTTTACACATAGATGATTGATAATAAAACTATGTGCATATATATGCACACTTTTTCCCCTGAAGACCTGGTTGTTATACCTTTACCAGCACACCACTGGTCACCTGTCTTTCTCAGTTTTTCTCTGTGTATGAAAATTCTAGCCAATCTAAAGGAGATCTATTTGCCTAAATATTTTTCCTCAGGAAACAGTAAGGGGTATTTTGTGTTTACAGAAAAAACAGTGCCATTGAAGAAATACATTTTGTTGGTGACATTTACCAAAATTCTGGGACAGTATTGAAAAGTGTTTTAAATCTCACTATTCCAGTAGTATTGCTCATCAAAAAATACTGTTCATGTATGTCTATTTAAATTATATTCTTGGGCCGGGCACTGTGGTTTAGGCCTCTAATCCCAGCACTTTGGGAGGTGGAGGCAGGCGGATCACCTGAGGTCAGGAGTTCAAGACCAGCCTGGCCAACATGGTGAAACCCTGTCTCTACTAAAAATACAAAAATTACCCAGGCATGGTGGCAGGTGCCTGTGATCCTAGCTATTTTGCGGCAGGAGGTTGGAGAGTGCCGGGGGGTTGTGGCTGAGACAGGAGAATGGCTTGAACCTGGGAGATGGAGGTTACGGTAAGCCGAGATGGTGCCACTACACTCCAGCTTGGGCAACAGAGGGATACCCTGTCTCAAAAATAAATAAATAAATAAAATTATACTCTTGTCTAAACAGTTCCTGATCTTACATATGTCATCATTTCAATTGTTTAAATAAGGATTTTTCTCTGAAAATTTTAGTATAATTTTTTAAAATTATTTAGTAAATTATTTAGTAAAATTTTTTTATTTAGTAAAATTTTTTAAAAATGATACACATGTGTATAAATACATCCACGCACACTGTACTATTTCAGCAGAGAGAGCAGGGACATTCCAACACACTTAGCATCCGCTTCTTCCCAGGAGCTAAGACCGCAGGGTCAGCCCAATGGAGTAGGGAAGGTCCCACTGCTGGCTCTAGCACAATCCCATAGGAGCATTGTCTGAGAAAGCCCAAAGCATGTCCCCAAAACAGAGACCAGGCTGCAGTGAGGGGACTCACTGAGGACTCATTGAGGTGAAGCCACGCCAAAGTGAGCAGAGATACAGATAATGCCGGTTCAGGAAACAGTCAAAAGCCAGAGGATCAACCGAAGAGAAATCATGAGCAAAGAAAGGCTTCTCGGGGCACGCCTCTCAGGACCAGTTAAGAACGTGAAGTTCTAGCTTGGGGGTTGTTTCTTTTTGCATCTGGGAAAGCGATTGGCCATGGGAGAGCTCAGAATCATGCAGCACATGAATGAATGAATGAATGAATGATATATGGAGCCCGCCCCCAGGGTTGGCATAGTTTGGAAGACACTTGGTATGGAAATTTTCTTACGGCACCGAGTTTAAAAGCTCTGTGCCAACCCTTCTTCCAACAGAAGTAGTCAGACTACAGCTTTGTGCCCACTCAGCCCACCCATGTTTGTGTAAACTGAGTTTTGCTGGGACGTAGCAGTGCTGGCACATTTATGTGTGCAATGGGCTGCTTTTGCACTGCAACAGCAGAGTTGAGTAGTCCTGACAGAGACTGGATGGCCTACAGAGCCCAAGTATTTACTCTCTGGCCCTTTAGAGAAAACGTTTGTGGATCCCTGCCTTGAAGAAATTAATACAATAAGCAGAATCTTCTGACGTTTCTCCCTTTCACACAGCTTCACAGGGACAGAGAGTGATTGAAAGATAACTCACCAGTCCAACGAAGGTTTACGGAATGCCTACTATAGATGTCACTGAGAATAAATATCTCCCCTGCCTCAGCCACCCAGGAGGCCTGGTTGGAGAGACAGAGACACGGATGTCTACCGTAAACACCACTCCACATCAGATCGGGGAGGAGGCACTAAACTAGAAGGATCCACGCGCTCCTGGGAGGTGGCTAGTGCAGGGACTGCCCAGACAGGGGCTCTTAGGCTTCACGGGGCAGACAGCCATCCCTCAGGTCTCTGCTCCTTTGATGCCACTGGGGTCCTGACGTCTCAGAACAGAGGCGAGGGACAAATGATAACTCCCATGGTCCTCTGCTGCAGGAGGCGGTCAGGTGCTGGCACAGATGGCCGCATGCCTGCTTTCTCATTTTGACCAGTGACCCTTGTTTTTACCCCCTGCCCCCAGGCCGGGAGGAGTGAGTGCTCCCTGCACTGCAGGTTTCACCAGGTACTGTGATAAGCATGCCACCCAGTCCTTACAAAAACCTCTGCAGCAAGACCTGCTGTTTTCTCTCATTGCGTGAGGAGACTGGGCGTAGTGCTGTAAAGGTAGACAGCATCCCCCGAACAGGTTGGGGGCAGGGCTGAGTCTGTCTGACACCAAAGCCAAGCTATTAGGAATTCTGCTGGCGTCTGAAGCTCAGGGAAGGAGGGGGTTTCCAAGAGTCAGAGTAGTGAGTGGTGGACACAGTGAAATGTAGCAAAGTGGAGGACAGCGGTCAACGGACCTGTGTGGAGCCACGCTGGCCTCATTGATGACCATAGGTGTGGGAGAGACCGATCACCTTCTGCCTACGCCATGAGGCTGCCTTCAACCAGGTGGTTTTGGACAGGGGGATTTTATGGGCTGTTTGTCTTATTCTTTGTGCCAAGGTCGGCCTTAATGAGAAAAAATGTCATAAATGGGCAGCCAGCATGAATGAGCTCTGTATGTTCAGATAATAACTGAGAAAGGAAGAGTCACTCAAAGTTGTTGAAAGACCATATCTGTAGGGCAACTGAGTGTCTGTGTGGTTATTTAGAACTCTCATTCCTTAATTAGGGAATCAGGTGGATGGGGTGCAACACTTGACACTATCACTTAGTGATTGCTCAATCTTGAACAAGTGTCACCTCCTCTTAGAAGTTCTGTTTCTTCATCTATACAATAGGGATAATAAGGCCTAATTCCCAGGCTGGTTGTGATCATAAAATGAGGTCATGCTTGTAAAGCAACTCCATATAGTGTTTGGCTATCAATAAAGCTGTTGTTCCCATCATTAGTTATTAGGACTGATAGCATTAGTATTATTGAGATTACTAAGGGTCTGTTATGCTAAGAAATCTAGTAGAAAGTGCCTATGGCCCTTCAGCTGGTAGAGTAGTAGGCAGCAGGAGGGTGTCCAGGCGGCAGTCTCTCCTGTGTTTCTGCTTTACTGATTCTTCTCCAGCCACACACGTGTCTGCCTGGCTGCAGACCCTGCCACTGGGCCACCTTCCACAGCTCCCTATCTAGAAGCTGCCATGTGGGAGACTGCCTCTGCATCCCCACCAACCACCCCCACTACATTCACCGCCCCTGCGCGTCTAGCTGCACAGAGGTTCTTATGGGTCGCACTGGCCGAATGGCCCGCTTCCTCCAAAGCACGCATTTGTCTTAACCATGGAGCCACAGGTGTGTGAATTTTCAATAAGGTAGTAAGCTCCATCATGGCACAGAGGGTAGATTTGGAGGCCTTTTCTTTGTGTAGCCATCTCAAACGGACAGATGAAGTCGCAACTCCAACAGAGAGCCTCAGGCAATAAAGGCAGACCGCTGACTTTCATTCCAGCCCGACCAGCTCCCTGCTCCATGAAGACCATCACCTCACTTTTCCTTCAGCTCACCAGCACATTCAATGTGAAAGACCAAAGAACTCAATACATTTGTGTTTTGTCCATTTGTTTATCATGTATCAAAAGGGAAGGATAGTAGTATTAATCATAAGCGTATTCACCAGAGTAAATTCTAAGGAGTGCTTGAAGCTGCCCAGGGGAAACATGCTCTGTAACTAACACCTATGACGATGCTACCTACAGATGAAGATGTATGCTTTGTGTATATCCTATGTGCCCTTTTGTGGCAAATTGTGAATATTAGGATTTTTATTTTATGTGCACCTACTAAGCCCTTTCTGCAGAAGAATATGGATCATGTATTAGTTCATTTTCACACTGCTGATAAAGACATACCCAAGACTAGGTAATTTGCAAAGAAAAAGAGGTTTAATGAACTCACCGTTTCACGTGGCTGGGGAGGCCTCACAATCATGGAGGAAGGTGAAGGGCACATCTTACATCGTGACAGACAAGAGAGAATGAGAACCAAGTGAGAGGGGTTTTCCCTTATAAAACCACCTGATCTCGTGAGACTTATTTACTACCACGAGAACAGTATGGGGAAACCACCCCCATGATTCAATGATCTCCCACTGGGTTCCTCCCATAACACACGGGAATTGTGGGAGCTACAGTTCAAGATGAAATTTGGGTGGGGACACAGCCAAACCATATCACATCAGTAAAGAGGAAACGGATTACTTGCATCCAATCGTCTGTAACTAGCAACATTGAACATGCATATTATATAAAAAACTTGAAGCCCAGATTATGTTAACTCACTTCAATGAACACCTTCAAAATATCTAGAAATCGAATCTGGATTCCTACTGGCTATAAGAGTTCATTCAAGCCTTTATCTTCTCTAAGCCTTAATTTGTCTACATGAAAAATGGGTTAATATGTATGCCATAGAAATTTTATGAGAAACAAATTTGGTTTTGTAAATGAGAGATATTTAGCTTCTTTGCTACTCAGGCATAGTTCACTATTAATTGACATGTATTTGTTCTGTGATAGTATCTCTGAAAATGTTGAAATTCCTTTGGGTACTTATGAAACGCAGTCATCACATAGCGGTAACTGGACATAGATACATAAAAGCAAGCCAGAATTGTTATTTTCAAGTCTAAAATTTCTTTTGTGGTTTCAATCTGGAAATTTAGAGAACTTTTAAGATCTCTTTGAAATATTCCTCAGACTTGTTTGTGAGTGTAGCAGTTATGCTTGGCTGTCTCCACTTCAATGTCTTCTCAGAAGGCAGAGTGCATATTTGTCAACTACTATGGGGTAAGTTTCCCTTTCCCCAAGTCTAGGTGAGTGGTGATTGGTCTAAGCCAGTAACGAAGGTACTATTCACCTTGCCAATGGATTCTCTAGGTAAGTGATCCACTTCTGGGCAATATAATGTAAAAGGAGACTTTCTGGGAGGTTTCTAAGAAATGTTTTCGTACTCCTAAGAAGACCCTGTAATATACAGCCCATTTCCTGCCTTTGGACATCCTTGGTCTGGATGTGATACCTGAAAGGGTTGCAAACATCTCGTTCTCAGAGGTGGAAAGGGGCTGACACAAAGGGCAGAGGGAGGGAGGGATGAACTAAACCTGGTTTTTCAGACACCCATGAGTGTTGAATCAACCAACCTGAAACCTGTCTTATTTCTAGACTTTTTTCTGAGATCCTAAATGTCTTTATTGTTAGAGTTTTCTCTGATTTGCAGCTCAAAGAATCTTTACTAATTCTTGTCTGCATGTCAAAGATAGCCAAAGATGTGAAAAGCACTGGCCCGAGCTACTATAAAAATGTATGTTACATCTTGAAAAATTTCCTGTGAGACAAAGTGCTATCATCACCTGCAGCCTGAAGGATTAATTCAGTCTGATCTCTTACACATAGAAAATGATATTATCCACAGCTTGGGGGGCAGGGCTGCTGGTGATAGGCAAACTGGGGACACAAGAGCATGCCAGGGAGCTGTACACTCTTTCATACATGATTGCTGAGAAACGCTCTAGGCAGAACGTGTTTTCATCCCCTTCCCTTGTCTTTAACTCCATCTGAACGTAATTCTCTAAATAAATGCAGCTCTCAGTAAGGAATGGGAAGATGAGGTCAAGAAAAGGATTCTGCTAGAAATGCTTTCCTAGTGCAGATGTGCAGTAACCCCACCAGGATGACCTTCCCAAGTCAGAATCCACTAAGAAAAGAACACCGAGGTGAACCATCATGTTTAATGATGACATCTGAGGACGATGACTTCATGTGACTCATAAACTCAGTTAATTATGTTATTCTATTTCTAAAATATAGTGGGGAATGTGTCAGGAAAGCTCTAGTATCATACCAGAGGCCAGAGGTTCAAAAGTTCAGGCAAAATTAAAAAGGTATTTTTCTTTAATAATAAAAAAGATGATGTCAAGATAGATTCAAAAACCATCAAGAAACATGTCTTGATGTCAAGAAATGTCTATTAATATAAAAGAATTTTGAAGAATATAAAGAATGTAGTGATTGGGGATGGAAAAGAACATTTCCATGCTCCAGAGATGCAGGAGAAATTGAAGATGCTTCATCCACATAAAATATGACCCTTTGAGTCCTGCCAAGGTCAATGAGACCCAGAGCAATCAGCTCAATATAAAATTGGGTTTGTACATTTTCTTACTTGCACTAGTTCCTCCCTTCTTGTATATCTGCCACTTTTTTATTTCTCTACCATCCCTGCAGCTTCACCTCCTTAACCCATATTTTATAACTGTCCCAGAAGATAGATGCCACACATGTTGCAAAACAGAGCAGAGACAGCAGTGAAGTGGCATTGACCCTTGTTTTCTGGACTAGCTTGTTTTCTGAATCCCAGTTCCTTAGTTTAAACCTCGTCTTTGTTTCTGTACGGCTCTGTGTTCACTCGTGGCGGGATGGGGCAGACAACCTTAGTTCAACTCATGAGTTATTTAGTTACAAACGAGTCAGATGCTCCCTCGCCACCCTGTACCTGCCTTTCCGTATTTCCCCTTCCCTTAGAGTCTTTCGCAAGCTATCATCTTTCCACAGGTAATATGCTTGCACCTAAGAAAGTTCAATGGCAGGTTAGAGAATATATGGTTTGGACTAAAGTTTAAAATGATATGTTCAGGGTTGAGAAAGTAAAATCTGTCTTTTAGTGAATTAATAGATGTAAAATTCCACTGGCAAATATTAAGATGCTTTAAGCTCCAAACCATTGCTTGAAACTATAATTATAATTGCTCCCTAGGTATGCAATTGAAAATACCATACAACTTTCAGAAATACTGATTTTTTTAAAAAAAAATCTTATGTTGTCATGGAAACAGGAATAGAGTAATAAGAGAATTTTTAAAATATTTTAATACAAAATAAAGCAGAGTTTCAAGTCAAAAACAAATGAGAAGCAAATTTCAGTTTCTGATGACCAAAATTACAAAAGAAATATCTGTAAAACGATAAAAACCACACAATGATGGTACTGTTAGAAAGAGAATGTTATAGTTTAAATTTCATAAATATTCTCATCATATTCATATTTATTCCATTTACCTTCATTTATAGTTTCTGAAAAACAAAGTATTTTTTCCTGAAAACTTTCCATGCTATGGTTTTTCTCTTTCTCTAGGGGTCTCTTATTTACATTGTGGAAAAATCTTAGGAACATCTGTTCAAGAACTTTGGCTCCCAGAGAAGCATGAAATGGAGGAAGCACAAACGAATACACTTATGTCTAAAAGCGCTCCACTCATTTTAACTTCAGATCACTGACTATAAAGAAAATAGCTTATCTATTCCCAGACTTCAACAAGAAATAGAATTATGTAAAATAATTGAGCCTTAATGAAAAAACGCTTGTATTAAATGGTGCGCTCTCTCCACCTCCAAAGCACTCTTTATAAATCACTCCTCAGAAGCACGGACTGGGTGTCCTATCTTTTTCCCATTTCCTTAGTGAGGCAGCATACGAACTCCCTGAGAATGAATACCAAGAGACAGCTGTACAGTCTCAGTTTAACTGTAAGCCAAGTAATTACAGTAAGACCTTGGATTTTTATGTCTTCTCGTCTCCTAGGGATCCAAAGCCCATTCACATATATTACCTCGTTGACTCCCAAGGAGTGTCCACGTCCGTAACGCCACCCACTGCAGTTGGAAAAGTGGCTTCTATATAAGCTTAAGAAACCTGCAGAGCCTCAGAAATAAGGCTGGGCTCCACTTAACTCACTTTTCTTCTAGAACAATGTAGAACCAGAAGATTTGGGGAGGGGGGTGGTCTGTGGATGTAACCTACTGACCTTACACAAGTGGTCACCTGCATTTTCACGTCTTAACATTGGGGAAGGAGGTGGCCTGTGACTCTAGCTAGTGGCTTCCCACCAGAGGTCATTGGCAGGCTTCTTAGAACTGGTCGATTCCATTCTGTTATTCCTTGGAGCATCCACCCCTGAGAACTCTGAGTTTGTTTTTCTCAACAACTTTCAACAAATTTGAATATTAATTCTAAATTCTGAGCTATTTATACGCTTACGATGGTCATCAGCCACATACTTCCAGTGCAGGAGGCCAATCCCCTGCTGTCAACTGCTTTGTGAACTGCTGGCAGAAATGCTTCGTGAGAAGGCTGGCGGTGCGTGAGAAGGCGCCTCGGGCGGAGCGCGGCAGAGCCACTGTCCAGGTGGGCGGCCGCACAGCCTGGCCGCTTCCCCAGGCTACAGCCTTGTAGCTGCCGTTGCGACTGAGGGATCAGCACAAAGCGTTAAGGGAGCTCATAAAACGAAGACTGACCCACAATGGAAGGATCAGGAAAGGCCCGAAGGAAGCAGCGTCCCAGTTGCCACGTGATGGACGAAAGAGCCTGCTAGGAAAAGACAGGAAAGAGCTGTAGAGACGGGGAAAGCCTGTCTTCCCATAGCAGCAACACGCCTGCCTCCGAGCCCAGCCGCGCCTCCCTCCGGCACATGCAAGCCGGCACCACCCACAGCCTCTCTTTGGTTTGAAGCTCCCAGCTCTTCCCTAGGAGGCCTCACCTCCCTCCCTTAATGGAATAGATTTTTCCTTTGCAGCAAAAAACAATCGCCTCCTTGCCTCAAGAACGCAGTGTTTATATAACCAGCGTAATTTCTTTTCATTAGTGATTTTTGGCTCTGGGGTTATATTTCTTATATGCACAATGTTTTGAATGTGACATTTTAAACCTAACTTAGCCCTTTTCTTCCAAAGCTGCATTAATATAGTAGGAGGCTTAACAGACAATCCAGGCAGAAATGTCTGCAAGTTCACTGCCAGTGCCACAGAAATGTGAATTGTTTTCCTCTGCATATGGGGATTTAATGTTATTGCAGGGTTTCGGATTTTTATGAGCACTTAAAATGTTGGATCTGATTGGGATCTGGGCTCACATTAACTCATTTCAAATTATTGAAATATCCATCTTCTAGCTAAAATAAAATGGTTACCAATTCAGAACTATGAAGAGCATGGGCATGAAGGAAGAGTACATTTCTGGATCTCTTAAGAAATAATCACAAAATTACTACGGAAAACTAACTAATCAAAATAAACATATGTAAGTGGGCCCAAAATAACCTGGTTGTGTAACGTCACATAACACCAGTGAGGTCACATGGTTCAATGGAAGGAAGGGCATCTCATTTTCTGCCACATTTATCCTATTACCTGGAAGAATGAGTGGTTTTAGAACCCGCAAAGCCCACCCCAGCTGCCTCAGCCCTAGAGATTTTGTACCGACCAAGATGAGAGAAACTTTCTGATCCTGTGATATGCGCAGATACATGCATCTTGAAGTCTTTCAAAGAACCTATATTTATTTTTCCCAGGAAGCCTCCTTATTTGGGGGTTCACAATGAAATGGTTACATGTGCGTTTCTCCAGCTCTCTCTCTGACCTGACCTCTCATGTCTACACAGGCCCAGGGCCCAAAGAAACCAAGCCCCTGTGTGTTAGGAAATTATGTCAGGATCTCCATGTGTTTTTAAAAGTTACGTAACTTTATACTCAGATTCTCTATAGTGTGAAAAGAACATTAATGAATCAAAAAATCTGTTTAGGAAAAATAAAATTTTAATCTTTTTTAGCATCAAGGATTCCTACAGTTGTATTGATTAATAAATTATAGATGATAACATTTTATACAAAGCAAATACGATTTTTATAAGCACTACTTTGTTTTAACTCTGGGATTTAAATTGTTTCTTCTTTTGCTCCATCTACTTCTTGTCCTTCCGTTGAGTATCTTGCCTTATAACATGCTTCTTAATCTTCACGTCAGAAGAATTCCTCCAACAGAATCACCAAACCAAGCCTATTCTTCCCTCTAAATCATAAATCTGTTTTCATATGCAATCTTTTGCTTGATCTATGTTGACATTTTCAAGATAAAATCCAGTCTAACTTGACCACACTTTCTAAACATTCAAGAAGAAAAAAGAAGTACTCCACCTAAAAATGGAACCTGTCTTCAGCCAGGGATGTTTAATCAGAGAGCCAAAATGCCAGTACTCTGCTGGGTGACAAAATGGGAACGAACCTAGAACTGGTCTCTAGGCAGAAGCTCCCGTTCCTTTCAGGCTAAGGGAGAATCTGAAGAGGGAAGGAGGCTCTGTGGGTTTTTATTCTATGTGGGGATTTAGGACAGTTGAAGGATTTTCTAAAAACTTTGAGCTATAAAGAACATGTGAGTCCAGCACCTCCGCCACTTTTAACAATTTTGATAAACAGTTTTTATAGATTTTATACCAGCTTGCCATGAAGCAGGTTAAATTACAAGATTAGATCAATCAGAATTTCAGAGAAGCAGCTAAAAGCACAGGCAGCCGGCCAGCAAGAAAGCAAGCTAATTAACTTGTTTCTCATTTCTTCACTTTTGCTATTCACAGACCTGTAAAATGTGTAGGTAGGAGGCTTGGCATGGGAAAATATACTCTACTGCTCTAAAAAAGATCAAGAAATGCTTACTTTATAAAGTATACTGATATCTAAGATGTTAATTACTTTTCGCATCGTGCAGATGACAATGGTGATAATATGTATTGTGCAAAACTTCAGAAGACTAAGTAGATTCCAACATCTGTGAGTAGAAAAACATGACGCATTTGAGAAGGCAAAGAGGCTATTGACTCAGAAAAAGGTGAATTATGTAGAAATGTCCTATCCAGTGAATATTGCCCTAAGATACAACAGGTCAGATAGACAAAGACATGCAAAGCAAGTGACAGTATTCAACCTAAGTCCAAAAACAGGAAGCCTCTTGGAAAGGTTTTCTAGCTTGAGTAAATATATTAGTAATTTAATGGTCATAAACAGCAGAGTGAAACAAAGTTTAAGATAGACAAAAGCTTAATGATGACGATTCTATACATTTGTATTAATTTTACACAATTTTAGTGCTGATCCCTCTTACAGGTTCCAACTGGTACAAACCCTAGGACTGCAACCACATAATGAACAGTTGATGTATCTTTTTCTAAACATTCCATATTCATCACATCTTGAATGGCACTGGCTTATGCAATTTTTTCGCCAACACTGAGCTGTTTCGTTATCCTTTTGTGTTCACAACTTAACATCTGGCATTAAAGAACGTTTTTAAAAATAAAATATTATGAGATGTTAAGGCTGTGGATTTTTGTTTGTTTGTGTTTGTTTGATTGTTTTAAGGCAGAGTCTTATTTTGTCACCCAGGCTGGAGGGCAGTGGCATGATTATAGCTCTCTACAGACTCGATCTCCTGGGCTCAAGCAGTCTTCCAGCCTCAGTCTACCACATAGCTGGGACTACAAGCACATGCCCCCACACACAGCTAATTTTTTTTTTTTTAATTTTTTGTAAAGATGAGGCTCTCACTTTGTTGCCCAGGCTGGTCTCAAACTCCTGGCCTCAAGCGACGCTCCCGCCATAGCCTTGAAAAGTGCTGGGATTACAGGTGTGAGCCACTGTGCCCATCCGAATTTATGGAGCTTTAAAAAATATTTTAAGGTGCTTACCTTGTCAGTATTGGTCTCAATTTTTTAAACGTGGGGAAAACAATAATTTATTTCCACAGCATCCTCTGACAAACTCAAAGCGTCAGAAAGTCACACATTAGTCATCTGAGTATGTCCATCTTGAACCTGACCAGCGCTGTGGTCAGAAAAGGGCCTTGAAGGGAAATATTTACCACAAGCCATTTCCGATTTCACTGTTAGTTGCCAAGGGCCGCCTCCTGGCCACTGGCCATTGGACGATGGGGGGAAATCAACAAAGGGCACATCATTCTCATTTCTGCTCTGGGCTAGGAGGCTTCCAGCGTGACAGTGGAGTAGTGGCATTGTGGGAGGCATTTGACTCTATTTCCGTGGAAAGCAACACCAAGGGGAGGCAGCGAGCCGGTCAGATCAGCTTCCCTTCCCGGCCGGCAGGTACTTTGCAGTTCTCCAAGTTGCAAGATTTTTGTAAGAAATACGCGCTTTTCCATTTCTACTAATGTAACAACGATTACGTCTTCAAACTACCAAATAGTTACGATCTCCTGTGTGATCCTAATGTCAGAAAACAATATTTGTTCTTTTGGAGAAAATAGGTAGCCAAAACTGCCCTAAAATTCTAGTACTGAAAGGGCCTCAGCAGGGCTTCAGCAGGAACAAGCTATTGCAAAGCTCGTTGGTGGTTTTCAGGTTTAAAGCATTCACAAGACTTGTTACACGATCCATGCTATTCTTTGATTGGTTCTTCTGTCTCTTTAATCTGTTTCCCATAAAACGACACATTATTTTGTCATCCAAATATTTGAAAACAAATTTAGCCTTTTCTTCTTCAGGTTAAAACAGTCACAATTAGCTCAACTGATGTCCAATTCCAATATTCAAATTACCTCACAGTTTTATTTTATCATCTTTTCCAGTTTGTACATATAAGTCATAAAACTTGAAGATTAATGCTGGAATCCTGTGGTACGAAGGGCCTAAAAGTGTGACCCAGAGATGTGGCAGTAATGCGTTTACCAGAGGTGACTCTACACATGGCTCTCCATCCCTGGACATGTGGCCTTCAAGGGTTGTGAGCACGTTCCCTGAAATCACACTTACGAAGTTCCCACACTTTGTAGGGAACATAGAGGCCTTCCATGTAGAGAAATATACGTATTTAGTTGTGGTATTATAAAGAGACAGTCTTCAGAACCAAACAGGATTTCAGGTCTTACAATATGTCGGAATCAACTAGTGATTACGAATTGCATTCCTTATTTAATAAAGCTTATTAACCGCCCTGCTCTGCTGTGGACGGATGCAGGCCCCCATGTCCCAAGGACAAGGTGGGTCCGTGGTACTTGAAAGCCTGAGGGGAGCCCCCTCCAGCAGCCTAATCCTAACCATGGCGAGATGATTACTCATGCTATCCACAGACGTCCAGCCACTAAAACTTTACCCAGTGATGAACTGCTGGCCTATCCTTAACTTGGTTGTTTACCATGAGAAAAAAAAGCAATAAAAAATAGTCTTAAGTGGATCTCCCACACTATTGATGGCCTGAGGCACTGGGGAACTTTAGGATTAAAGAATCATTCTTCCAGCAGGGTAGAAAAAGAAACAAATAGTAGCTAGAGTAAAGCACTGTCGTTTTCATCAGCATCTTCAGTACAAGAAAAAAATTCAGTTGAGGAACTGTTTGAAGACGATGTTAATCTTTTCGCTCATGAAAGGAAATACGTGTTCCATGACTGCTCTGCTGAGAAGGGTGTGTGTGTTATGTTAATATGGTAGAAAAGTATTGCTGCAAAGAGCTAATACAAATTTGCAAGACTTAAGCTTGAAATAATAGATTTCAAATGTCCCTGGAAGAAAAATTCATTAAGAATGAGAAACAAATTTCTCAAGCCACTATTAATTATAAAATAAATGTAGTAACAGTGCTTCCCGTGTGTGTAGGTTTTGCACATGATTAGATGTCTTTGCGTGCCACGCCTACAACCCCGTGGAGAAAACCACACGTGAAGACCCGAGACTCTGAGACCCTGGGCGCAGCCTGGGCTGCATGCTGCCACCCTGTCGCTTCGTCTGCCTGCTGCACTCATTTGTAAATAATCATTAAAATGTTTTTATGTATCTTGCTGCCTATGGGTCCTTAAAAATGATGCTGAGAAGTGAAAATGAAAAAAGATGGGAAAGGAAGCTTCTGGAAGAGGAGGGGGGCAAGCCCAGAGGAAGGGGTGGAAGGGCAGGACGGGCCGCCTGAAAATCCCATGGATCCTTCAGTTGTCTCCAGACAAAATGAAACATACAATTCATCAGCAACACATAGCCCCAGAAAGTACTGCACCTGAGGGGCTTACATCTGTAATCCCAGCACTTTGGGAGGACGAGGCGGGTGGATCACAAGGTCAGGAGTTTGAGACCAGCCTGGCCAACATGGTGAAACCCCGTCTCTACTAAAAATACAAAAAATAGCTGGGCATGGTGGCGGGCGCCTGTAATCGCAGCTACTCCGGAGTCTGAGGCAGGAGAATGGTTTGAACCTGGGAGGCAAAGGTTGCAGTGAGCCAAGATCGCACCATTGCACTCCAGCCTGGGTGACAGTGTGAAACTCTGTCTCAAAAAAAAGAAAAAAAAAGGAAGTACTGCACCTGATCAGATAAGAAGCATGTTTCCACTGGGCGTGGTAACTCATGCCTGTAATCTCAGAACTTTGGGAGGCCGAGGCAGGTGGATCACCTCAGGTCAGGAGTTCCAGACCAACCTGATCAACATGGTGAAACCCTGTGTCTACTAAAAATACAGAAATTAGCCAGGTGTGGTGATGAGCACCTATATTCCCAGCTACTCAGGAGGCTGAGGCAGGAGAATCACTTGAACCCAGGAGGCGGAGGTTGCAGTGAGCTGAGATCGCATCACTGTACTCCAGCCTGGACAACAAGAGCAAGACTCCATCTCAAAAAAAAAGGAAAAAAAAAGGCAGCATGTTTGAAAGCATTCAATTTTTTTAAAAATACTCCAATCTATTATACCCCGCCCCAAAAGGGGGCTTTGAATTTTACTCCTGATTTACTTTGAATTCAGCGTGGTTTCTATGCCTGCCCTCGTCCCAGCCCTCACAATACCACTGAGGGAAAAGTGTGGAATGAAAGCAGCATCTTCAGCCCTAACCTGCACTCCTCAGATCTCACCTGAAGCCGAGGCATCCGAGAGCAGGGCTGGAAACCCGAGCTTACTATGTTTAACCCACACAGTTTGGCTTTTGTATCTTACTTTTTTATACTGTGGACTCAGCTAGGATTGAAGTGTTCATTTTAACAGCAAATATCTTTCTTTCTCAATGATTTAAATTAGCTTACTATATCATGCTTAAATCCAGTTTCTCACAAAGTAGAATAAACAGCAAAAGATTTCATGATTGTAACAAATTATAGCTAGAAATTTTCTCTTTGATAAATATTGTTTCTACCCATGTAGACATGATATGGCGATTTGGAGATTGACATTAGCTTAGGCTCAAATAGGATTCCATAACTGAGAACAAAAGAAAGATGCTTCTTTGCTTCTTTCCTTCCTTCCTTCCTTCCTTCCTTCCTTCCTTCCTTCCTTCCTTCCTTCCTTCCCTCCTTCCGTCCTTCCCTCCCTCCCTCCCTCCCTCTCTCTCTCTCTTTCTTTCTTTCATTGAGACAAAGTTTGGCTCTTGTTGCCCAGGCTGGAGTGCAGTGGTGCGATCTCAGCTCACTGCAATTCTCCTGCCTCAGCCTCCTGAGTAGCTGGCATTTCTGGCACCTGCCACCACACCCGGATAATTTTTTGTATTTTTAGTAAAGGCAGGGCTTCACCATGTTGGCCAGGCTGGTCTCAAACTCCTGACCTCAAGTGATCCTCCCGTGTCAGCCTCCCAAAGTGCTGGAATTACAGTCATGAGCCACCGTTCCAAGACAAAGGAAGATGTTTTCTTTGACCTCTTATGGTGACAAATGAATGCACAGAGTCTTGGGTCCCCAATAAATTTCTTGGCTCTGTTCCTATGCTTTGTTAAGCTTTCTGAAGTATTGTCTTAAGAATCTTCCATCTCTAAATAAATACATACATTTTAAAAATTAGCTATGCATGGTGGTGCATGGCTGTGGTCCCGACTACTCAGGTGACTGAGGGAGGAGGACGGCTTGAGGGCACGATGTTGAGACTGCAGTGAGCTCTGATCACACTATTGCACTCTAGCCTGGGCAACAGAGCCAGATCATCTCTAAAATAAAATTTTTTTTTAACTTAACAATTCAGGATATCTCTGGCGACACAATGCACGTCACTCTATTACAAAAGGAAAATGTGTAACTGCTACAGGAATGTAACAAAAGTGGGGACAGTGTTATGATAAAAGGGGCAGAGTTGCTAGGACTAGATGAGACGAAGTTTCAGGAGAAAGCTTGTCTCCAGCCTCCACTTCCCGCAAGAGCCAGACAGGCTCTGCACAGTCACCGCCATCCGTGTGCCATCTGGAGAACAAGGTGAGCCTCTCTCTCACAGATCACGGGATGCGGCCACTCGCTGGAGACTGATGCTCACCACTGTGATTGATCTTCAGTTTAGGCTAATGCTCATGATAGAAAGATCATTCGTTGATTTAAATTCCACACATGCTGCTAACACAAAATGAGAGGAAAAAAAGGTTTCTCTCAAAAGTCGTGTTAGCCAAGATGGTTTGCATATTAATTCTGGAACTCTCCACGTCTATTTTAACTATCTGCAGGTAACTCTGGGCCCAACTTGCTAATCAGTTGTTTGGACTGTTAGCTTTATAGACCAAGGATAAAGCACAGTGCTTTCTTGGGAGTCTAGTCTCCTGAAAGCCTTGGTGGATTTCCCTTAAAATGGTTGGACGACCCTAAGGAAGCTGCCTATGTGACATGCTTGGCTGTCAGGTATTCGTGATCAAACGATCGCGAATCTAGGATCACAATCCTAACCTGACTGCATGTCCAGTGATGTCTGGTCCTTGGTGTTGTAGTTCACAGGAGCCACTTGTAACAGCTGGGGAAGTGTCTTATGCAAACCAAGCTCCAGCTCAAAACAGAGGTCAATGAAATCAGTGGCTACGTCTTGTCTGGCTTCTCCTTTCAAATACCCAAGGAGGCCTTACCCTGCCATACGGGCTGGAGAGTCAGCTCTTTTCTCCCCTAGTTTGTGCAGGCAGGACCAGAGGTGCAAAGACAGAAGCATCCCGGCATGGGAACACCAGCAGAGACCCGCAGGAGGTCACGGACGCAGGCCTGGTTCCCAGGCAGAGCCTGGGATGCCAAGCTGTAGCCTGGAATTTTTACAGCTGAGTTTTAAACCCCTGACACCGAGAGTTTATAATGGAAATGCTGCCAGACCTTTAACTATAGCGACGCCGCTATAATATTTATAAGTACCTCATACTCTTTCCAAACACATGTGCTCATTACTGATGTCTCTGCTTCTGCCTCACTTCTGGGGGAAACTGTCTGTATAAACAAAACAGATTGGCTTGCTTATGCTTTCCAACGCTAATTGCTCTCTGTCTCTATCTGTTAGAAGAAAACCAGCCCCAGGCCAAGCGATGCAGCCGGTCCTGCTGAGCTTTGCGTAGCTGCGGTGCCCCACGATGCACAGACTTCCTTTCTCACTTTCCCCACTGGAGTTAGTCAATCCGCACATCCTTTAGTATTTTCTTCTAATTATTCTCTTCAGTCGTGCACCTGAGGGAGGCCTGGCCAGTGGATTGGAGACAACCCGTGAACCCACTGTGTCTGACAGGTTCTGACTCTTAGATAGGCTCTAAGTAAACAGGGGACAAGGGGTTGCACATCAGTGAAAGGCCACTCGGAGTGCTGACAGCTTATCTGGTCCAACATAAGTAGGATTCCAGGGAAATTGACTGCTTAATAGTGATGAGGAATGACAAGGATTTCCTAACTCTTCCATGCGAACCCCACAGCAATTGCATGTCTGGAAACAAAGTCATGCTGAGGCACTGAGCTGTGAGACACACACATGGCCTGCAGGTGAGAAGGAGACAAAGGAGATGCTGCCCGCTTCTCAACTCATGGTCTTAGAAGCCAGCTCCGCACCGCCACTCAGGTCACCAGACGCCCACCTCTGCAGGGTGGAAGGCAGAGCAGTGCTATGGCACTCATGCTGCCCCCAGCTTTGGTGCCCAGCCCTCAGAATACTCCTGGCGCTAAATACAGACCCTCCTGTGGTCTTATGGCCTCAGACGTTCAGCCAGAAGGTAATCAGGAACAGGAAGTGAAGATGTATAGGCAATCATTTCAGTGCTGGATTCCAAGGTCATACAAAAAATCAAGTGAGGGCTGTGCATTCGGCCGATTCATCATGCCCCACAGCATCCCAGGGGCACGGCCGGTGCGGGAGCACTGTCACACACACCCATGCCAGGCCAGGCGACATGGCAAGACGACGCATTCAGGCCGTGCCAGATAGCAGAACTGCAGCTAACCACTCACTAGCTAAGTGCCATTGGGGTTTCAGATGAGAAATCCAATGTGGATGGCTTCTCTTGGCAAGCCACAGACACATGGGACTCTAAGAACAGACAGGAATCAGCTTCTGCAGCAGACATGCTTCCAGAGTAAGCTATCCACACAGGTGACAGGCAGTGAACTGAGGTGAAAGGGCACCAACCGTGCCAGTGCTATAAAACATGGAAGACACCCGCTAGCACCTTGACCAGCTGAGCCACTGACAGGCAGCAAGTTAGTGATGGAGGTAAGAACTTAGGCGTCTTGAGTAAAGAGGCTGCCGCAGGTATGTGTCTGGGGCATTTTCTCCTTGAAATAAAACAGCGGGGCTTTGCGGACCAGCCAACAAGAAGCTATACACAATGCTGGTCTCTCAGCGGGGATGTCGGCACACTAACACCGCTGGAGAACCACGTAGCCAGTGGCCCCATTACCAAATGAGAGGAATTGCCTCGAGGGATGATCAGACCATTAATATCAATATCACAGTGGTGTTTTGAGCATTGAATAAAGAAAAGTAGCTGGGCTGGCATTTCAGTATTGGGCTGCAGAGAGATTACTATGCAGCAATTTCACCTGCTCAAGACTGATCACAGAGCCACGTGTATCCATTCTGTATCACTGACCCTTTCTTCCCGGAAACCTCTGGCATTACCAGAACCGTGAACTAATTCAGTTACTATTATTTTTCGAGCAATTACTGGGCCTGGTATATGAGGCCGAAATGTCCCTTCACCACGGCAATGGAAAGGCAATAATACAGTAATTTGATTCAGAGGCTCCTACAGAAAATGTAACACGGAGAGAATACTTATAAATACATCTGGTCACAAGGAAAAATCTTATCTAAAGAAATGTGTGGCAGGAACATCCATTTCTCCTCTTTATTTCTACTTGGAAGCAACAAAGGTATAAAGAAACTCAGGAAATCACCCGCCTTCCGGGAAAACCACCAAGACCTCCTGAGTGAAGCCTGACCTCTGGATTTCAGAGCCCCAGTGACACGAAGCTGAGGAGGGGGCTGGGGGCCTGTGGACACTCACATCGCCTGGAGCATGTGGGGTGAGGTGATTGTGAGGGTCAGATCCTGCCATGAATGTGGTAGCTGTGTTTGCACACTGGAGCCTCCACACCTGCCCTGGGACAGAACTGCCCCTGCAGTCCCCGCAGAGTCTAATTTAAGCCCTGTGTTTTGCAACTCGTCTATATTTGAATAGTTGATTTCAGATAACCCTTGAAAACAGGAAGCAAATGCTATAATTTTAAAGAACGCTTTGGCAATCAACCCATGAAGAATAACAATCCTAGATTTTTCAATGGAGGGGGAAATATCCTTAGAAATTTAATGTTAAAACTTTTCTATTTCTTGCTGTAGTTTGTCAGCATTTACTGTGGCAGACATAGGAGAAAGAGTGAAGATTTAAAGTTGCCTAAGCCAATAAATAATTGAAAGAGTCAACAGTCCCTCTTCTCAAGAAAGGCAACATGATGAGGAATCACTTTATTCCAATCTCAAAATCTTTTCAAATACGGAAACAGAAGGGAGCATTTTGCAAAGGCAGAATCTAGAGCTAATGTTATTACCATGTTAAATATGAAAGAAAAAAACATTAAAATAAAGGAGAACACGTTAATGTCTTTCCCATGAAAACGCTGCCATCCATGGCAGAGAAGTCGTCATGAAGTGCAGGGCCTGCATTTACAGGGAACCTGACTCTGAGTGAGACAGGGCCACCTGCTCCAGGCAGGAGCTCACCCTTCAGGGCCATGCCTGCCCAGCAGCCCCCAACAGCACAGCAGCTCAGGTGAGGAAAGCCAGACAGGTGAACTCAAGAAATCCCATTCCTTTCCAATGTGTAGGTACCAAACTCACCATGTGGCATAAACTCTATCGATATCTGAGCTAAACCGATAGTGAGCTGGTAGAAATCTGGCCTTCACATGTGTGAACGTCTGCTTCCCCATACTACTCATGAAATGTGTGTTACCTGCCCCAGCCCAAAGGCCTTGCCTCCAGAAGGAGTTACAGATGCACCTGGCAGCCTCCCCTGCTGTACCGTCTCCAACCTGACACCTGGCCTCAGTCGTGCCGAGGAGCACAGGTGCACGCACAGCCACGCCGGGATGCAGGGGGCGTCTGCGGAGTCACTGCCTGGAGAGACCGCTGCCCTTACTTTGTTTTTTTTTTTTTGACTTGCTGTCCTGAAATCTCTCTCGAGAATTACATCAAGTCGGCTAAAGGGCAGATCTGGGGAATGAGGAGCCTCAGATGCAAAATTTGAATGGAATCCCTTTCTGAACACAGCTGGTGAGATAAGCGTATACTAAAAACATTTCTACATAACTTTGAGCTTCATTGAGACCCTCCTCCCCGACTACTGATCCAATGACACACTTCAATCCAGCAGTCAGATGCCAGCCTTTGCGAGACTTGCTGACACTGATGTAAACCTCACAAAAGATACATCTCCCTCCCTGCAAAGGACGAAAGAAGAATTATCCTAGGTGGATGTGGTGGTCCATACCTCTAATCCCAAGTACTCGGGAGGCTGAGGTGAGAACATTACTTGAGGCCAGGAGTTCAAGGCTGTAGTGAGCTGTGATCACACCACTACATTCCAGCCTGGGCGTCTCTTCAAAAGATGATGATGCCATCGGTGGAAAGGAGAGCCTTTCCCTGCCTCTCTCTCTCCAGCACGCTTAGGAGGACGCTTCCAGCCCACAACAGAGCCAAGGCCCTTGTAGTGGCTACGTAGCTGCATGAAGAAACAGCCCCAAAACAACTCTCTTAAACAAATAAACACTTCAGTATGTTCCCAATCTCTGCCACCATTAATCACATTCAGAGTTTGTCTTTAAGAGCCTGCAGTGAAGGAGTGAGAGGTGGGAGGGAAGGAAGGAAAATAAACTCCTGAGCCTGGTTAGATCCGAGAGGCACAGGGAAGATGGAAACCCGTCTCGCCTGCCAAAAGGGACTTCTGGACGTCGGGGAGAGGTGCCCACGGTGGAAGCGAGGGGATGGCTTCACACAGAAACCAACAGCAAGCCAGGAGACAGCACTGTCATTTCAGCGTCCCGGAAACCCAGGATGCAGCTGACAGTGCCTCATCCACATATGTATGTGGCTGCTGCTTAGGAAAAAACTCTGGGAAACACAAATGTGAGTTGGCTAAGGCCACATGTGAAGTGAATCTAGACTTCAGGGATGCAAGAATGAGGAGGAGGCCTCAGGCTCATGCTGCCCCAGCCTCACACGGCCTGCTTATCAAATCTGAATCAGACGTTGAGAAGAGCCTGTTGCTCGGTTGTCTGCCCGAGCTGGGAGCGGAACAAGGAGTCAACAAAAACCCTTCAGCTTTTTATCTGCTGTTTGTGATCATTTCCTTTCCATTTTTCAAAACTCCTAACTCCTTTCAGACCCTAAATAACTTTGCAGTCATTTTCACATTTGCAAATGAAACATTCTGTTCCAAAGAAATCTAAGTGGGTGTGAGGTCACTGGGTTGCCCAGGGCCATCTTCCACATTGCAGGGCTGGGAGACCATCCTACGGGGAGCCAGGCTGGGCACCATTGTGTAGTTTTTGTGTATCCTGCTCGTGACACTGAATGTTCCTGATTGATAGCAGTTGGTGAAACAATGGAACATTCTTCTTTTGCCTTTTGTTGTTGTTATTGTTCAAAAACTACGAATTGCTTTTTGGCTGAAAACTGTCTTGCTGGGTGTCAGAGAACACAGTTCAAGTGATGAAAGCTGAGTTGCTGTGTGTTTCATGCACCACCTAGCTCTGCACACCAAGGGCTAACATGGGCCAAGGGGTTAATCACCAACTTACGGATATTCTCGGCTTAATCAAAGATGCATCGACCAGCTCAAACCCTTCCCAGAATCTCACCCATTGTTAGGCAAGAGAACAAGAAAATAGTCATTTAAACAATGTCTTCTTGCCTAGACATTGGATATAGACTTTCAGCCTTATCTCTAATAACAAAATCACCCTTAGAAACTGGCTGTGTGCTTAACTGATTTAATAGTCTCTTCCCCATGAAACAAAAGCAACTGAAGTTCATCATCCTGATAGATCTCGTTTCAAAGTTCTATCCCTCCGCCCACTGAGTCTTGAGTGTGTATCCTCCTGGGAATATTTGTAAGTTGACGCCATAACAGAGAAACAAACCAAAGTGAACTACACAGTTAATAGAAAAAGGTCTGTTGTTAAAATACATCTGAGTTATGGAAACAGCACTCCTGTTGCCTGGAGTAAGATTCACTATATAGCATTTACTGGCTTTAATGGGGGGGGGTTACAATGTTCTAATATAGTTTTCAATTATGTTCTATAATGTTCTAATAGAATTTTTCTTGTGTAAACTGACATTGAAATCCTAAATTATCTTTATACTGGCCAAGGACAGAAGCTCAGAGGTTTCAGGACACATTACACATGCACTAATCAAAAGACAACTATCTGCTCCAGAAAAATTATTAAGTTTCCTGATGTGCCTTTGATGTAAATGAAATGTAACCTCAAGGGGCCTCAGCTGTGGAGTATGGTAGACATCCAAAGGGCCAGGAGCTTTATATAATCTTACACTGCGTCTTCAGGCTGTGAATAACATACATTCTCTCTAATGTCGTATCCACAGCAGTTAACTGCAACTTCTATGTAGATAATGTTCTGTGAGTACAAACCTGGCCATGAGATGCACTTTCAATTCTGCATATGGAAAGACTCAGCTGTCAGACATGGCTAAGATTTCAAGATCGAAATTAAGCAATGGGCCATGGGATGCAAAGGAGAGAGGAAAAAAGCTGAGCAAGATGTTGGGGGAAGAATGGAAATGGGGTGTATTTTGACTGAATGAGTATGGATTTGCTTACTGGATCATGCCACACCGCTTTCCCTAAGTGTGCATTGAAAAGTTGGCTACAAGTACACGTGAGATGTGAGTATTCTGCAGCTTAAAAAAAAAATCTCCCTGAGACTATAGTTGTTGAAAGTTTCTGGACAATCATTCAAATTTTAAATTTAGGTTTAATTTCAGTAAATCGTATTACAAAAAATAAAGACATTAAATAACTGGGACTTTTGGTTACCTGGACAGACTCCAGGTTTTCAGCCATCCATCAAAATACTATGGACTAAATGAGGTAAAGTCCAACATTCTTATGGTGTGGTTTCTAACCATATTGGAAGTAATTTAGCTTCACACATTCCTTCTGGTTCTTCAATTAAAAAAAAAATACACTTGAACCTGGTAAGAAAGCAACTGCCATACACTAAATCATCGTTTCTGAAAATGAAGGTTAGTGGATCTGTGATATAAACAGATCACTGTGAATCCCTGAATCTCTTGTAATTGTATAGGAAACTGCGTTTGTGTGGTAATGTGCATATGTGAATTTTCCTACAGAGAAGGGACTGTTCCTCCCTTAACTATCCAAGGGTCACCTTGCCTTAAAAAAAGGAAGAGCCCATAAACTCCTTTTACTATAACCATTTTGGTACATGATGTTTTTATTCTGTCTAATCACTTGCTCCTTATCCAACTAATATTTATTAACTGTGTTGAGTGAAAAGAGTCACAAAGTCGGTAAACTTAAAAGGAGTGCTTTATTGCTAGGCTAGCAACCTGCAGGCAGGAAGCAAAGTCTCAGGCTAAACTAGAGAACCTCGCTTCAGGAGGAAGGAAGAAGAGACAGATAAACATGCTAAATGGGGCAGCACGGTGTACATATTCAACAGGATATGAGAAAATTTTATGACTATTCATGAAGGACACCCATGCAGCTCTGGGCAGCCAGATAATCTAAGCCAAGGGGTCTTTAAGCCTTTCATTCCCTCAAGCTGGCTTTTGAGAAAATCTAGTTGTGATTAGTAAGGGGAAGGGGACTGGAAGCAAATGAGATGTGACCAGACTCTCATCCCACCATGGCCAGTGACATGGTTTGGCTCTGTGTCCCCACCCAAATGTCACATGGTATTGTAATTCCCCATGTTGAGGGAGGGACCTGGTGGGAGGTGACTGGATCATGGGGACGAATTTCCCCCTTGCTGTTCTCCTGACAGCGAGTAAGTTCTCACGAGATCTGATGGTTTAAAGCGTGTGGCACTTGCCTCTCTTTCTCTCTCCTGCCACCACGTGAAGACATGCCTGCTTCCCCTTCACCCTTCTGCCATGATTGTAAGTTTCCTGAGGCCTCCCAGTCATGCTTCCTGTACAGCCTGTGGAACTGTGAGTCAATTAATCCTCTTTTCTTCATGAATTACCCAGTCTCAGGTAGTTCTTTATAGCAGTGTGAGAAATAACTAATAACAAATACAGCCAAGAACTTACAATTTTTGGGTCTTTTAGCCAAAGGAGGCCTGTTAATCTGCCAGAGGGGTTGAGGACTTCCATTTCAGCCTCAAGTGGCTATGTAGAATCCACCGATAGGTAAGACACATGTATCCCCTGTCTTAGGGGTTCTTTGGCCTAATTTAGAAGTGCAGATGGAAAGAAATACTATGGAAGAATTTCCATTTACTAAGCAAACAGATGGGACTTCCTACCTCAGCCCAGGGTAATAGGGAAGGAATCCTGAGCAATATCTGATGGTCTCAAACTATTAAAACTACTGTCCTTAATGATCCACAAATTATCCCATCTTCAGCCCCTTCAGGTCAGCTCCTCAGTCCTTTGACAAAACCCCAGGAGGCTCTGCAGGTATTCTTGATTTCTTGAATAGCAAGATGTTCTGGTCTTATCTTGCACATTTCCTGCCCCAGACCTAGAATTAGCCATCCTCAAAGGAGCACTGATCTCTTCCACCAGGCAATGATATGTATGTATGTATTTATTTATTTATTTAAATTTTTTTCCCTGAGACGGAGTCTCACTCTGTCACCCAGGCTGGAGTGCAATGGCGCAATATCAGTTCACTGCAATCTTCACCTCCCGGGTTCTAGCCATTCTCCTGCCTCAATCTTCCAGGTAGCTGGGACTATAGGCATGTACCATCATGCCTGGCTAATTTTTGTATTTTTAGTAGAGACAGAGTTTCATCATGTTAGTCTCAAACTCCTGACCTCAAGTGATCTGCACACCTCGGCCTCCCAAAGTGCTGAGATTACAGGCATGAGCCACCGCGCCCTGCCGGCAATGATATTTAGATACCACGGTCTAGATGCTAGGGATCCAAAACTCAATACTTAAAAATGACAAAAGGAAACTCAAACTTTGTAAATGGAAGGTTTAGTTTCCAAAATCATAGAGTCAAATAAAGATGGTGTTATGGGATGCAGCATGTAATAACAGGAAGGCAGTGGATGGATGTAAATCCGCACTTAAAGTCCACCATGCTGATTCCACACGTCCAAATGGAGACACCATTACTTCCTTTAGGATTATGCTTTGGATTAAATGAGGAGATGTCATTTCAGAAGCAAGCACTTCTTACGTGACTCAATATACCATATTTCACTGAACTTGAAAAGCCATAGATTATGAAATGCCCCTCAACTTCCACGGCCTGGGATTGCCATTAGAATAAAGGCCATGCCCTGTCTGTCCCTGTAAAGCCCTGTGTGGTCACCCAGCACCTTCGATCTCACATCCCAGAACCCTCCTCGTGGCCTGGGGTTCAGCCTCCCTGGCTGCTTCCAGCTCCAGGCCTCTGCACAGGCTGTTCTCTCTGCTGGAAGCATTCTTCCTAGGGGTCACTCCTCTCCTTGTTCAGATTTTATTTAAAATAACTCTATCTGGCACAGAAAAGAAAATACTTTTTTGTTTTTATCCCCTCTGAATATGAGTCTTCTAAACCTGTGATATAAGAGATTGTGTTTTAACCTGAGTTACCAGATAATTTCTTTCTACATTCATCCAAATGTAATATTCTGACTAAAGTCTCTGTTTAGAACTTAAAAATTTTTAAAGTCAAATTCCATGTAAGTGCCTGTTAGAAAGTGGCAATTGCCTGAGTGTTCCAAAGCCCTTTCTTTAAAGCATTATAAATTACAGCAATGAAATATCATTTTCAGCATAGCAGTGAAAATTTCAGAAACCAAGATTATTTATTTTCCCAAATTTTGGAAACAGCATTAGGCCATTTTTTAAACAATGATGAAAGCAATTATAAAATGAGTCTTATGGAAGTTAATCTAGAACCATCTCTAAAATGGTCACAAATCTTGCAAGCTCCAGAGTTACATGTCACCAGGAGCAAATACTGATTCCCCTCCTTATAGCTGTGGGTCCAAGCGAAAACTATCTAGCCTATCTAGACATCAGTTTTCTCTGCTAAAAAATGAGTATTACAATAATTCTTTTCTTGTAAAATTGTCACAAGGATTAGGTAAAACAATGCAGACAAGGCAAATAGAACATTGCCCAAGATTTCTGCTTCCAGCCGAGGGAATAAAAGACTGATTTAACCTCCTGGCTGAAACAGCAAAAATCCACACAAAACATGGAAAAGAAAAATTCTAAGACACTGACATCAGGTAACAAAGAAGGTCAGTCCCTGAGGGACAGGGAATAAACCAGGAGCGCCCTGATACTGCCCAGCTGACTGCCTTGAGAGAGCCCCTGGCCACGACACACAGAAGGAAAACCCAGGTAGAGAGCCAGTAGACACCTGAGTTGAGAAGAAGCAGCTAAGATTCTGTGTAGACCAAGAAGTCTAGCATTGGCAGACCTGGAGAGAAGAGGGAAATGAAGAAATCCACAGACGGTCTCACTCATGTGTTTAACTGAGGAATGATCAGTGCAGCATGGCGGGGCAAAATGTCATCTGACAGAAACAGAGGTAAGAGTACCCCACTCTCGCATGGGCTGGGAATAGTGTCTGTCCCCACCAGCCAGAGTGGAAAAAGTCGCAACTCACCAGGAATTGGACCAAGTACCCAAAAGGATATTAATTCTATAGTAGGAAGCAATTATCCCTAGATGGAGCATGGCCTGGCCCCACCTAAAACTTAAAAGCAATACCCAAAGGAATCAAACTGTTTCCAAGTAATTCAACTGCATTCAAGAACAAAGCTCAGAATATTTATGGGAGTTTAAAATATCCAGTATCCAACAAGATAAAATTCACAATGTCTGGCAACTAATTAAAAATTGTCAGTCACACAAAGAAGCAGGAAAATAAAATCTAAAATGATGAGCAAAATCAATAATTCAAAACCAACAACTGACATATATGTTACAGTTAGCTAACAAGGACATTAAAACAGTTAAAATAACTGTATTCCATATGCTCGAAAAGTTAAGCAGAGATATGGAAGATATTTTTAAAAACCCAAATTACATTTTTAGAAATGAAAACTACAATGTCTGAGATAAAAATGTACTGGATGGGATTAATGGCAGGATAGACATTGTTGAAGAAAATATTAGTGAACTTGAAAACAGGAATAGAAACTTTTCAAAACAAAACTGAGGGAAAAGAGTTTTAAAATAGTTAACAGAGCATCACTGGGCTGTGGGACAACTTCAAAAGGTTCATCTGTAAGTATGTGAAGTTCTAAGAGAAGGTGATAGAAAAAGGATTTGAAAAGATATCTGGAAAAAATCCAGATTTAATTAAAACTGTAAATTTACATGCAGATTTCAAGAAGCACAACAAAACTCAAGGCAAAAAAAGAAACTAGAACAAGACATATTTTCATCAAATTGCTCAAAATCACTGATGAAGAGAAAATTCTTTAAAGCAACCAGAGAAAAAGAGAAACATAACGGAGCAAACATAAGTATGATTGCAGGCTTCTTTCTAGAAGCAGTACAAGCAAGAAGACAGTGGATTGACATCTTCAAAATACAAAACAAAAAAGTGTTAATACAGAATCCTATACCTAGAAAAGGAAAAAAAACTTTCAAAGATGAAGGTGAAATAAAGATATTTTAAGACCTATAACAGCTGAAGTAATTCATGACCAGCAGGTTTACACTACAAGAAATGATAAAGGGAAGTTTTTAAGGTAGTCAGTTCATCGAGAGAACATTATAGCTCTAATTATTTGTGGACTTAGTTAAGAGAGTTTCACATTATGTGAACCAAAAACTAATAGAGCTGCAAGATGATTCATAAAATTTTAAAAAAACAATAAGCTGGACCTCATTCGCATTTAAAGCTTTCCCTTGTGAAAAACAGTGTTAAGAGAATAACAAGTAAAGCCACAGACTGGGAGAAAATATTTTCAAAATACCTATCTGATAAAGGACTTGTATCCAAAGTATACAAAAACTCTTAAAACTCACCAATAAGTAAATGAAAACCCCGGTTTTAAAATGTGGAAAAGTTTTAAAATGAACTAAACATTTCACCAAAGAAGATATTCAGGTGACAAATAAACATCGAAAAACTATTCAACGTCCTCTTTCACTTGGGAAATGTAAATTAAAACAACAATCACCACACACTTAATAAAATGTTTTAAACCCCAAGAAGACTAACAATACCAATTTTTGGTGAGGATGTGGAGCAACAAAAACTTCAATTAGTTACTGGTGGGAATGCAAATGATACAGCCATTATAAAAAACAGTTTGGCAGTGTCTTATAAATTAAACAGTCTTATCATACAATCCAGCAATTATGCTTCTATTCACGCTTCAAAAATGTGCACACATATGTTTTAGAATCCTTATCCATAATTGCCAAAAATTAGAAGCAACCAAATGTTCTTCAGCAGGTGAATGGATACATTGTAGTACAAACACCAATGGAATACTATTCACTAATGAAAATAAGTGAATATCAATCCCCACAACAAACAACACAAGTGAAACTTAAGTACATATTACTGATTGAAAAAAAAAAGCCAGTCTGAAAATGCTTCATGATTCCATTTACCTGACAGTATGGTTTGTCTGTGTCCCCACCCAAATCTCATCTTGAATTGTAGCTCCCATAATTCCCAAATGTTGTGGGACGGACTCAGTGGGAGAGAATTGAATCATTGGGGCAGTTTTTCCCATACTGTTCTTGTGGTAGTAAGTCTCATGAGATCTGATGGTTTTGTAAGGGGAAACCCCTTTCACTTGGCTCTCATTTTTCTCTGTTGTCTGTTGCCGTTAAGATGTGCCTTTTGCCTTCTGCCATGATTGTGAGGCCTCCCCAGTTACATGGAACCATGAGTCCGTTAAACCTCTTTTTCTTCATAAAGAGGTTTGTCTGTGTAGACAGTCTGCTGCATGTCTTTATTAGCACGTGAAAACAGACTAATAAACCTGACATTGTGGAAAAGGCAATCCTATAGATTAGAAAAACAAATCAGTGGTTTCAGGTGGTTTACAGAGGATGGGGATGGGTGTTGGAAGGTAAAGTACAGGAATATTTTTAGGTGGAAAGAGTATTCCGTGTGATCCTGTAAGTGATGGTTCAATAGCCCTATTCATTTATCAAAATCATAGAACTTTAGAGCACAGAGTGAACATTCATGTATGCAATTCTTTAAAAATATATTCAGGAGATCCAGGGATCCCAGGATGAAATGTAAAATCATGACAGGGTAACGAAAGAATCTAACTACTGGATACATCTACAAAGCAACCTCAGTGAGGTTTCTCAGTGAAAGGGGTGGAGGAAAAAGTGGTGCTTGCCTAAGTTGCTTTAGAAATGAATGGGAACTCCAAAACTAAAGGTAGAAGAAACTGTCTATAGACTATACTCTAGCTGTTAAGGCTGCCTCCAGGTGAGCAAGGGTTAACAATTCTAATACTGCTGTGTATGTACACTGGGCAATTCAGTAAATGGATGGCAGATGGTAGAAGCTGGCTCCAAACTGTGGGGCTGAGTGATTATATAGACAAGCAAAGGGGAAGGCAGCATGTTCTACATGATAAAGGTGAGAGTCGGAGACATCAATAGGAACTCATATTTAGCTGATGTAGACACAGGTTGTTTCATACGGAAATATTTATACATGCCAGGCATAGTGGCTCACACCTGTAATCCCAGCACTTTGGGAGGCCGAGGCGAGCAGATCACGAAGTCAGGAGATCAAGACCAGCCTGGTCAACATAGTGAAATCCCATCTCTACTAAAAATACAAAACTTAGCTGGGTGTGGTGGTGCATGCCTGTAATCGCAGCTACTTGGGAGACTGATGCAGAAGAATCTCTTGAATCAGGGAGTCGGAGGTTGCAGTGAGCCGAGATCACACCACTGCACTCCAGCCTGGTGACAGAGCGAGACTCCATCTCAAAAAGAAGAAAAGAAATATTTAGACATAGGTGTTTAAACATGTTGGCATATACACCTATATTTCCTCACTCTGTAATTGAGAGAGTTTAGAAGCAATGACATCCTGCTAGCACCGTGCACACCTAGCACCCAAACCTCGGTTTTAAATACCATTGCCAGTAAAAGAAGCCACAGTTCTTTGGAGAGATGGCTGATTCTAGGTGTGAGGTAAGAAATACACAGCACGAGCCAGGAACATCTTGTTTTGCCAGAAAGTCGAGAAGTACAAACAATAGCAGCAGCAAACCCACAGTGATGGATTGTGACAGAGAGATACAGGCCCTAACAGAAAGAGCTCCCAATAGCAAGCATCAGAGCAATTTGAACAACAAATACCCCAAAATGTAAAGCAAATATCCATGATTCCCTAATGATACAAATCAAGGACTGAGTATATAAATAAATGGAAAGCAATAGATCTCTAGTGTAGAAGAATTCTAAGTAATTTATGTAGCTACTGACTCCTTACGCAGGTGGTCATAACTCCACACCTGTTAAGTGTGCCTGCCGAGAGGGGCTTCCCTCCAAAGAGTACAGCATGGAAAGCCTGGGGGAAGTAACCATGCAGGGGAGAAACCTGGCAAACACTTCCTCAGCCAGGTGATTGAGGCATGTTGAGACTATGTGCCCTTGATATGGTGTGATGAGTATGGTACTTTACCTTCGAGCTCTCCGCCCCCAAGATCCATAACAGTCTGCTCATGAGAAAAACAGTCCTCAAAACTGTCAAAGACATCCAACAAGGGAAGTCTGAGAAGCGTCAGTGAAGACCAGCCTCAAAGACAAGGCAAGTGAATGCAACGTGGGTCCTCGATGGGATGCGGGGATAGAAAAGAGACATGAAACTAATGAGATCTGACCCAAGCATGGATCTTCAGTGAGTAATACATAGGTGTTGGGTTATGCATTGTGACAGATGTGAGCAACAGGGGAAGCTAGGTTCAGGAGATGCAGGCATCATCTGTGCCCTCTTTGCAACTTATCTATCATTTAAACTCTTCTGAAATAAAGTGCATTAAAATAATAAAAATTATCTTTTAAAGATCATGCTGAGCGTATCGTTTATGTACTGCCAGTCTTCTCGAGTATCTGTTTTACTGTCCTTCTGTGAGACTCTCACACTGAAGTCTTGACTCCCTTGAGACGAGATTGTACCCTAACGATCAAGCCAGCAGCAGACACAGGTCCTGAAGGACCCATAGGTTGTACAATTTTAGAGACTGCATACTTTTTGAAAATGAAAATATAGTGCTATGCATACAAAGTGAAGGTAGGAGCCTTGGGGGAGCCTCACTTTCAGCAGAAGGACCCAGATGCTGTACTTGTCAGCTTCAGGGTCCTCACGTCTAGATCAGTTTGGGAAAACGTTTCGTACTTGTCTTTAGCAGTCAGTTCCCAGCGTTGGGAAATTTACCATTTCTGAGAACTGAGTATAAGTTGCAGGAATTTCGCCCGGGCAGTCTTATAGATCCTGCAAAAGGGGAGTCAGTTGTCAGAAAATGCAGCAGGTGAGAACGCGGGCTGAGGCCTAGAACAAGAGGCAACACGCTCGTCCTAGGCCGTCGTCCTGCAAAAATCATCCCCGGAGGTCACGCGAGGACGGTCTGACAAAGTGATACCCTTACGGTTGGCTTGCCTCTGAATTCTGGGACCTAAAAATCGCTAACATCATTTCCCATAGCTCTCCAGACGAGGTGGGATACTTTCATATCCTGATGAAGCATCTCCGGGTGTCAAGCAGGGCTTCGGGAGCTGAGGGAAATGAAGCCGCGCCCAGCTCCGTCCCAGGCGCACCCCCGACCGCCTCGCAGTTCTAAACACGCGTGTCGGTCCCGCGCCTCCCGCGCTCCCAGCTGAGCCTGCAGGGCCGCTGCGGGCCGCCCGGTCGGAGCACACGGGTCATTCGCTGCAGCTAAGCCCGGCGCCCAGCGCGGTGGAGCAGCTTAGCATCCTACGTTGAAGACGCACCTGTTTACCCTTAGCCGCAAAGGGCTCCACACCCCACGCCTCCTCTCTTGGAGGGAAGGAAGAACTTGTTTGAGCAGTGATCGTAACCTTTTCTCTCTTCCAGTTCCGTGTGCCGTTTCAAACTCTTTCACCTGGTCTGCTTGTAATGTTCTTTTTCTTCAAGTCTGCTGCAAACTGATTTATGTAAACTGCTTAGTATAACTCACGAAACAACTCTTCTTTCTTCACTGTGATAGGACGACCCGGCCTCCCAGAATATATTGGTGCCAAAACCTCACATCTGTCCTGGACTGTGGACCCCAGGGATCGTGCCGACCTGCTGTAGGAGTCTCACAGACCACCCAAGGGGGCACCTCAGGGTTGCCAACCCACCTTCTGGAGTGAGAGCTAAGCTAGAGACAGGGCGTGTCAGCCCTCCGGAATCTCCTGAGGGTTCCAGAGAGGGTAAAACGTTCTCAGAACTCCTCCAATTCAAGAGCTGCTCCCACAGCAACCCAGCCTAGGGCGATCTCTGCAGCTCCATACAAACCTGCCTAGATCTCAGGCTCAGGGCTTGTACTGAGCAAGTGTGTCAGGAAACACCTGGCCTGTCTCCCTTCTCTCCCCTCAGCAGTCCTGTCACTGTGCCTGGACAGCCTGCCGGTTTTAGATTCTCTGCCCCACACTGATTAAATTCCAAGGTACTCAGATGGGAGTTTGCCATGTTGGCCAATGCTGGGGAGTTGTAGGCAGATGAAGGAAAAGATGATGGATCATAAGGTGTTTCTAGATCCCTGTAATTAGCCACCTGATTCAACAACAGCAATGAGTCCTAAAATTTCACAGTGCATCAGAGTTATCTGGAAAACTGTCGCAGAAAGGCAGTTGCCCAGAGATTCTGGTTGATTGGGTTGGACCCAGGCTGTGTGCCTTTACAATTCTATCTATACCTAAATTTGAGCATCGCTAATATACAGGTCGGTCAACTCTGTCGGGTTCTCCTGTGTACCAAGACCCTACGGCATCGGGACTCTACGTGGAATTTCTGAGCTTACTTCTCATTCTAGTTACATTCCACTAGGGTCCACCAAACAGTTCATCTACTCCATGCATATTTATTGAATGCTTACTGGACGATCAGGGAATACATATACACACACATATACATACACATATATTCCATATGTTATATACATGTATTACATAGAACACATATATTTGCTGATGTGTCTCAAAATTTAACTTGCTTGCAATTATAGAAAAAGGGTTTTCAGTTTTCCACATGACTCTGAAATTCCAGAAACTAAAATACCTCCATGTACAACTACTTATGTCCATTGGAGGAAATTATAAGTCACTCCTAAGATAATTTTATTGGCAAAATGAAAAAAAAAAAACCTTACATCTCAAAATCATATTTATCAGGAATTCAGGGATACAGAGTACAAAATGATGTACAGCTAAATAATATTCACTGAATCCTAGATTTAAGATATTTTCATTTTCTTCCACCAAGAATTTTTTCCTCATTTTTTTTTTTTATTTCTCAGGTGAACTGCAAAGATTTCTGTTTTTCTTTAACAAGAGGAAGGATCTTGATTAATTATGTAATATTGCATGTCCTAAATATGGGTGCTGTCTTTTAAATATCTCTCTAAGAAAATAAAGCTAGAGAAAATTCCCGTGCAGAGTGTGGGAAGCGTGGCTGAAGTCTGTTCTGAGGTGTCTCTCAGCTGATGAAAGGATTTTCCTCTGTTCTCGCTGAAGGCATGGCATTCTTCTAGACTTGCAGATTCATCATGTTCACCCAAAACTTCCTTTGCTGGTGCCGAGCACAGCGTACGTGAAAGGCTCCTGCTTTGGTGAGAGTTTCCTCCAGGCCGTCTCAGCCGCCTCCTGCAGACCGCGTCACTGTGCTGAGGCCTTTAGCTGTGGATTTCTGTGACTCCCTCGGACAGATTCCTTTTATCTCCATTTTGCTCCAAGTTTTGAAACTGCCTGTGCCACTTGAGTTATTTCACAGATGCTCAGTGAAGAAGATGAAAAGGGGAATTCAATAATACAATCTGACTCAATGTGAAATTGTCAGCTTTTAAAGAAAGAAAGGTGATCCGGTGAGGCTGTGCTGTGTGGTATAAACAGAAGTTGAACATGATGTGGGGCATCTTATACTTATGCTGACCTGAAGCACAAACTGACCCAAACTGACAGTGGAGTAAGCACCCAAAGACTGAGGCCACCCCAGGCTCCACGTCTGTGCTCTCCCATAGAATGCCACTAGTCACATCAGCTACTGAGCACTTGAGACGTGGCCAGTGTGCCTGAGGAATTCAAGTGTCAGTGTTATTTGACACGATTTAATTTGACTGTGAATTGCCCTCTGTGACGAGTGGCCATCATATTGTACGGTGAAGCTCTAGATCTGGTCTAGAAGGGGTGTAAAGTCCTGTGAAGCAGTTGTACTCCATCAGAATGAAGCATTGTGTCTAGGTTACCCCCAGAGTCAGCGCCACCCCAGCCGCTGTGGAGGCGACTTGGTGATGAGCAGCAGGTAGCGCCTCTGCTTCCCAAGGACGGGAAAGCCCAGCTGTGTGGCCTCCTCACCTCACCTGAGCAGAACAGGAAAGGCAGATCCCCTACCATCTCCACTAGGGACCCTCAGCCAGAAAGAGTACTCATGCTGGAGAGGATTGGAGATAAGTCAATCTGGAAGTTATTTTCTACTTATTTATCCAAGAGATTCAAAAACTAGTGTTTCCTTGAGAACGGTGTCATCAAGCACAAGGTAATGAGGAAGACTGCCTGATTCAGGAAAAAATATGGAAAGGTAAAACCCCACATTGCAATCACGTGTGAAAGCAAAGCCTCCCATTACCTGCTGATCCCCCAGTAGGGGGATCTCTCCTTTGGATGCACTACTTACATTATCTTATTTAAAACCCGCTACAATAAAATGAGGTACCATGTATGTAGTAAGCATTTACTAAATGCCAGGTCCATTGCTAAATGCTTTCTATGAATAAACTTGTTTTTAATTTTCACAACAAACCTAGAAAGTAGTTAATGACTTGTTTTTGTTTGTTTACAGATTAGGAAAGAGGCTTAAAAGTGTGAACTGGATCCAAGCCAAACAGGTCTAGTTTCAAAGGCCCTAGGAACTCTATCCTTCACAATCTCTACTTTAATTGCCTTCGCCTTTGATTCACGTAATCTTTTGCCTAACTAAATGAATAGTAACTTATAGGCTCGTGATAGCTATAGATACGGATAGATTTAAATCTAGATGCTCATGCTTATGAAAATCTGATTTTAAAACAATAAACTTACAAATAGGGGCAAAGGTTTGGAATGACAATCAATTCCTGACTTCATCAAATGCTTCATCACAGGGTTTCACACAGAGAATACCCAACAACCTATATTCTCTCTCTTTTGGGAAAATTTTAAAAAATAAGTAAACGCTGGGACCAGGCTCGGTGACTCATGCCTGTAATCCCAGCACTTTAGGAGGCCGAGGCAGGCGGATCACCTGAGATCAGGAGTTCGAGACCAGCCTGGTCAACATGGTGAAACCCTGTCTCTTCTTAAATACAAAAATTAGCAGTGCATGGTGGCGCATGCCTGTAATCCCATCTACTAGGGAGGCTGAGGCAGGAGAATCACTTGAACCCGGGAGGCACAGGTTGCAGTGAGCCAAGATCGTGCCACTGCACTCCAGCCTGGGCAACAAAGTGAGACGCTGTTCCAAAATAAATAAATAAATGGATAAATAAATAAAACGTTGGAGAACATACTGATGGAATACAATGGTTCTTAATAGATCCTATGGAATTTTGTGGTTATTGCTCCGCCATTTTAGAAAAGCTTGTGCTAGTTCTTGATGAGAAAGGACGCATGCTTGCAACCGATCCTGTGTCTGATGGTCCCGCCCAAGCCTTTGGGCTTGCTCATTTGTGCTTGCGCATTTGTGCACACTTTCACATCTCTCCTTTGCTCTGCGGCTAATCGTTACTACTGGAGTCAGCCTGTCTCCCTCTTGATGTGGGAGGAATTCTGAATTTCTTTTCATTGCCAAAGTTCATTACAACACCTGAGACAGAGCAGACACCGAATAAATGTTTTGTGAATAAACAAATTTATAGACAATAAGTTAATAGATACAAAATACATTTTAAATTAGGACAGACCAGAAAGCCAAGCCTGGAAGTAGGCAGTCAGGGTTAATGTTCCCGTCCACGTTTCTTTCCGGTGTCTTTCAGGTCGTGCAGGAGCGTCAGAGTCAGTGTGGAGCGGGCATCTCCCGGCGTGTTCAGCTTAGTTCGTGTCCTCAGCGTCAGTTCAACACTAGCCTCACCCTCTGCATAATGACCAGGCCAATGCAGGCCATGTGCAGTTGTTCTTTGCCAATTCTTTAACTAAGGCTAAGTGAATATTAGTTCAGAAAAAAATAGGAGCTGACCTCCACCTTCCTCTAAGCTTCGAATATTATCTGAAGGAAAATTACAGATGTTTTAGTAAAGAAATGAGTGTCCTGCAGGACAGGCACTCCCTTCGAGGGTCCGGGAGCAGCAGCATGGGTGCAAGTGAGCAGGAGGCCAGTGCCAACCAGCAATGCTCTTTCCCCGGACACAGCACACGATCTCCTGGCAGCCCGTGCCCCCTTCCCTCAGGTCCCTGGAGTTGTTTGATAGCGCCTTCTCGTAAACACCAAGGGAAAAACCCCAAGGGTGGAGGGTGAAGAAATGCGTGCCTTAAAACTGGTTTGAAATAAGCAACAAAACTCTACCCTAAGTCATCATGGGAATGCTGCAAGGTTAATGGAAGAGAGGAGGAAAGAAGGAGCCACCTGTGTCTGGGGAACTGGGTGCTATATTTAATATATTGGTGACAGGCTTGATTATGCAGTGGACTGTCTGTGAAGCTGGCTGACCAACGAAATTGTTTTGGTTAGCAACAATTCCAGGAGATGTGAGACATTCCAGATGGTCTCAGCAGCCCAGGACGGGAGGTGGAGTGTGAGTGTGAGATGTGCCTGGGCCCCGCACACTCAGGAGGCTGCAGTGCCCTCTTTCCTGTGGAAGACCCAGGGCCCTCCCGCTGCCCCTCACTCCGGAGGCGCCCAGAGCCACCCCACCCCTTCCTCTGTGGTCTCCTACCCATCAGCTCCTTCCCCTACCCCACAGGAGAGGCAGAGGGCAGCCACAACCTGGTGTCTGACTTAGAATTAGCAAGTCCAGAGCAAGGCAGCCTCCAATGAGGCACCCTCTGGACACAAGTGAAAGGCAAGGAAATCACCAAATGATGCGATGATGTCCTCACGAGTTCCAGGCACTTCCAGGAAGAGTGCAGGGGAAATATAACTGGATTCTAAATGCTCTAAAGAAACACTAGGTAGTTTATCAGTGAGAGATTCATCATGGAAGTCTGAATGCTTCTCTAATGCTGCATATGCATAGAATAGACTATGAGTGTTTCTTTAAGGCCATATTTGCATAGAATATATTGCAGGTGTTTCTGTACTGTCATGTATGTAGAATATATGTACTTCTTGCATTGCATGTACTTATAGAATATATTGTATTTCTGTAAAAAGCATGTGTACAAACACACACACACACACACACTTCTCCAGAGTGCATCACACCCAGGTTTTCATTTTACTTCCCATTTGATATTCTGAACCCCACAGAAGCTAATGATTTAGAATAGGTCTCAGTGTTAGACAGCAATAAATCTAGGATAGGATTTTACCACCCATTCTTTTCTCAACCACACTACCAAGAGCTTAAGTTACTGTATATATTTAGAAAACATCTCCAACCTAAATTGAGGAGTTTTAGAGTCTAGAAAAATACATAGCAGCATGTGTCCGTGTTTCTGTATGACACCTCCTAAGACTGAAGTTTTCAAAGCACATTGTTAAGAGAACATAGATTCCTGTCCAACCCAAACCTCTCCAGTTTCCTCCTCCAGTTCGGATTTCAGCCCCTTGGGGAGTTGCAAGAGAAACCAAGCTGGGGATCTGCTCCTTCCTCTCTGACCGCCTGCCAGTCACCCTCGGGCCACATCAGCAGCCACAGCTACAGAACCACAAGGTAATGTCACATTTCCTGAGTCAACTGAAGACAGGGCCTCCACTCCAGGCAGTGGCCCGCCTCCACGTGGCCTCCTTCCCTCCTCCCTCCCTTCCTTTCTTCCCTAAGCACTGACAATTTGCCAGGTACCAGATATGAGATTAGGTGCGGAGATACAGCCATGAATAAAGCAAATATAATCCTTGTATTTGGGGAGTTTCAATTCCGGACGAACCACATGTAAAAAGATGGTCAGGGCTGGGTGTGGTGGCTCACGCCTGTAATCTTAGGGCATTGGGAGGCCAAGGCAGAAGGCTGGCTTGAGTCCAGGAGTTTGAGACAAGCCTGGGCAACATAGCAAGACTCCATCACTACAAAAAGTTTAATTTAAAAGAAAACTAGCGGAGTGTGGTGACATGAGTAGTTCCTGCTACTCAGGAGGCTGAGGTGGAAAGACAGCTTGAGCCTAGGAGGTTGATGCTCCAGTGAGTGGCGTTTGTCTCACTGCACTCCAGCCTGGGTGACAGAGACAGACTCTGACTCAAAAAAAAAAAAAAAAGATGATCAAGTGAATGAGGAATGTAAACTGCCACACATTTCATAAAGAAGTATGCAGGGCTATGGTGGGACTGCGTCCCAGCAGCCGTCCTTGAGGAGCTGATGCTGTGATATGGGAGGGCCTCACGATGGCCCACACCTGAGCACTGTCCAGCTGACCTCCTGTGCCCTGGGAAATGCCCTCTCTCTGCGCCATCCTTGGCGGTGCCCACTGAGCACCCAGAAAGGGACCAGCATGACAGAGGACTGGAGTTGTGAGTATCTTATTTTGGCTGTTGTGGTGGACAAGGCAGGCCTTGGTGCTCTGGCAGAATAGAAAGAACCAGTTGGAAATGAAACCAGGGGGTGGGGGGGGAGGTGAGGGAAAGGGCCAAAGGGACAGCTGAAAGGGGAAATGGTGCTGGGGCAGCCGTGGGCGCCCCAGTAGAAAGGAGGTCATCATAATTAGGGCAGTTTCTGAACAAAGTCATTTCCAAACATTCTAGAAATGACTTGAGGATTCAACTTGTTCATTGGATAAACTATGGCTCATTCCTGCGGATCCTGGCCTGGAGGTGCGAGGCCGCCTAAGACAAACACACCCTCTGTTTTCCACACAGACTTTCATATCCATGAAAGTTCAGGCACACACTTCTCCTCACAGCGTGGTGAGATAAACACTAAGAAAGGGGAGACTTTCTGGAGAAGTATTTGTTTATGAAAACAGCAAGCCGTTAAGGCCACCCTAGCACAGTTCTAGAGAGCCATGCATGGACCCCCTTCCAAGAATCTGTTCTGGAGGGACAGGGGGTCACTGAAGACAGCAGGGGGGACCCCAGGCGGTGTGTGTGGGAATATTCGAGACAGTGTTTGTTATCTGGGTGAGCAATTGTGACGACAGAAAGGTGTTCTGCAGAATGAGGACACAGATGCTTCGGTGTGATGGAGCACTCCGCACCCATTCGCCATCGGAACGGCAGCAGGCAGGTGCCGGCGCACGGTATCAGCAAGCCTGTATACCCGCTAACCGAGTTCACGGAATAGTGATGATGTAACCACAGTTGGAGGAAGGTCCTATGACTCAGTCGCCATTTAACAGAGGACCCTGAAGCTGGCCATGGAGGGAGCGGTAGCTCAGGCTGCATGATGAAATCCTCACGGAACCAGAGATTTGAATGGCTACCCTGCCTCCTCTCATGACTGCAAAAAGTATCTAATAGTGTGAGGAAATGCTCGTACCATGATGTAAATTTTAAAAAGTGGGTATGGAACAACATGATTCCTCTTTTGTAGTTAGACACTTCTGGAACCAGAAGTAAATATTCCAAAATGTTCATCATGGTGCGTTGCCCTTATGTCATGACAGCAGTGATTTTGAATTCATATTTTATGCTTCTTTTCGTAAGTTTTCAATAGTGTTACTTTCACAATCAAAGAAATTAGCAGTACCAAAAATTTGTGCAGAAAGGAAGAGAAGCCAGCTACTCGGGAGGCTGAGGCAGGAGAATTGCTTCAACCCAGGAGGCGGAGGTTGCAGTGAGCTGAGGTCGCGCTGCTGCACTCCAGCCTGGCGCCTCATGACAGAGTGAGACTCTGTCTCAAAAAAAAAAAAAAAAAGAAGAAGAAAGGAAGAGAAGTTTATAAGTTTATTCACCATTTAATTTTTACTCCTGTGCCCAAGACTCTTTGCATGTTAAAGACTTTTCAAACTTTAAAGCAAAATACCAATAATATTCATTATTTTATGACTCACTTTGTGCTCTGATTTCAGTAGGTCTCTTTATCCCTGAGTGTTCTGTAAACCTTTCTGATCCTCTTATCTTGCTGGAGAAGATTGTTTCCTGTCTTTGAGTACATTTTAGAAATAGATAGAAAACCATAAATTATTTCAAAATAATGAATTTATTGAGATTTCTGTATACGTATTTCTTTCTGCTTAAAAGTAGTTTATAAACTAGTTGCTACAGAATCACTTTCAGAATGGTCTTCCAAAAACCCCTGTGCATTTTCCCCTTGTAAGAGTTTGGCACCAAACCTCAGTTCTCCGGAAGTTATTTTGTTCCCGCCAACATATTTTGGAATGTGCAAACAGTCCAGCTAGTAAAAAATTGTTTAATAACTTGAATCAACCAAAAAAAACCCCTCGATTCTCACGCATGTATACGCCCTATCAGACGCTGTCACTGCGCACTCTCCTGGGGGAGTCCTGCTGTGTCACATCCTTGATGAAGGTCAGTTCTGGATAAGAACCTCCGACGTTCCACCGCAGGAGTGGGCGCCATCCATAGCATCGCTCTGGAGCTGCCTGTCATCTGATATCCCCTGGCCCTTATCACAAACGCTCCTGAAACCTCTCTAGGACCAGTGGCCATTGTGCCCCTATTGGTGTCAAACACCAGAGAGTTCAGCAGGTGACAAGAGCATCAAAGAGTCGATGACAAGAGTGCAGAAGGACACCAGAGGGTGTGGGCCCTGCTCTTCCCACCCTACCCCTGAGTGCTCCTTGTCAAGCTGGTGCTGGCTTCTGCCTGGGCTCGGGGTCGCTTGAGCTACAGCCCTGGGCAAGCACCCTTTGCAGCCAGTGTAGACGCCCGGTCATTCCTTCATCATCTCAGTCCTTTCCTTTTCCTCCTCAATATATACAAATTCAACATTTTTGTAATCCAACTTCCAGAACTGTTGGAAAGGTGGTGAGTGAGTGGGCATGTAGTCACATGCCCATGCACGTGCATATGTACACATGCACACACATGCACACACACACAGCCCTCACTTATCCTTGGGTTGCAAACTCCAAGTCATAAGGACTTGGACTCTGGCTCCCTTTTCTTCGCCAAGATTCATATTATTGAGCAAGCAGGAAGAGTTGGGCCAAAACAAATCAAGTGATTCCACAGGCACATTGTGAGGTGCACACTTTTGATATTGTGTAATTAAGGCTGTAACAAACATCACACAGGGAATTAGCCTCCAGATTGTGGTAGAAATAAATCTGCTTGGCTTTGAAAAGTTTTCCTTAAAAAGAAATATTTTGGTTTCAGTATCTGTGCAAGAGAGAGCAAGCTTGCTGTCCTTGACACAGGAAGTAGATAACACCTGTCATTAGAATTCAAACCACCTGCTCGGGGGCCTCGGGGGAAGTGAACCCACAGCTGGTGACGGGCTGTCCCCTCACAGGCCATACCTTGGGCTACAGAGGAGCTTCAGAGTGGGCAAAGTCCTTTACATTAGCACAGCAGACCCCAACTACATAAATCATCACAAGTTGTGAGATGTCCCCCCGGGAAGAAGGAAAGGTTATACTCCCGTCTTCAGGATTGCATGCTGCCAAACGCAGTTTGGTATTTTACAGGCTTCACAGTCTACACGGTGTCCTCGTTCCCTGTTAAAAAAAAAAAAAAAAAGCAGTAAAACAAAAGTCTTAGTACACTATGTCTGTTCTTTAGAAAGCAAAGCCATCGGAGCCTTCACCCTCAGACTCATGGACAAAAGATTAACCACAAGGCCAGAAGGAACAGCCTCGCCTGGATTTCTCTCCTCCGTCATGAGGCTGCTCTGTGTTATTCTTGGGAAAGCCCTTCCTGGTCTAACAAACATCAGTGCTTAACAGACTTTTACCATAAGCATACTTTTTCTGTTATTTTAAAATGTTTAATGAATTCTAGAGTCTGAAGGAGTCAGCAGGCCTGGCACTGGAATAGTACCCCCACCATGCAATTTTGCCATGGAAAGCCTCAGATGCCCTGGGTAATTCAGCCCCAGATTTTTTTTTTTTTTTTGGAACTTCTGAGATGAATTTTAAATTGACTATTGACAGCCTGAAACTAGCACGAAGGAAAGTTGGAGATGGAGGTGAATGAATTTAGAGTCAACAGTATATGGATCATCTCGCTGGGACGGGGATGGAAGAGGTTATGCCTCGTGATCACTTTCCTTGTTCCTCTTCCTTTACTTGTTTCATTGCAACTGAGACTACTGCAAAAGGATTCTGGAAATGTGAAATCACCTCCTAAATACAAAGATGGGCGCATGAGGACGTTTGCACGCATCATGTGAAAACTATCCGAGTGTGCAACCAAGCCTCCTCCTCTCATCCGTGTATGAATTCTTTGTATATGTGTGCCACATGTCAGACTGCTTACCGAGAAGCGGGTTTTGCTTTCTGAATCACACATGCGGTAGAGGTGCCAACTCTGATGGAAAGAAAACCGGAGAAGCGGCTCGCCCAGCTGATGCCTGTGTTCAGGAACAGGCCCACGGGCCACCGAGTGCCCCAGTGCAGGGCCAGGTGTGGCTCAGGAGAGGTCCAGAAACCACCTAACTCACAAGTCTCATGAGTCACAGTCCCTCTGAGGCCCATTACCTGTGTCAAACATGAGCGGTCTTCCAAGAGTCTGGGAGGGAATTGGAGAGGAATGTGGCATATAAGTAAGTGAAAGGCCCAGAGGCTTTGAGACTATCCTCCTGTCCTCAGCTCTGACTCGTACACATACCCGTGCAATATGCACTCGAAGGCACACTTCAATCACACCCAGACGCGGTCCCAGGAGTGCTCGAGGGTCTGTGATCCCAGGATGTGCATGGAAGCTCACCTTTCTCATGCACCATAAAGGCTCTGCAGAAGGAGAGTGACGCCGAGCCTGGAGGGGAAGCAGAGGGAGCCCCACACACAGCAGCGCCTTGCCATCCTCTGCTCTCTGCACCCAGCACGTCCCTCCACCCACACCCATGCGGGCCCCTCTCCATTCATCATCTCCTTTCCCTGCTAATCTTCAACCTCTCCCTCACCACCGAAGCCTCCCCTCCACTCAGAAAAGTCCATTAACAGTTATGACCTTGATGGCAACTCCTACTAACTGAACACTTAATGTAGATCAGGTTCTCATGTCATGAGGGAAACGCCGCATGCATTTTCCTCACTAAATCCTGAAGTTGGTTCTGTTTCAATGCCCGTTTTAGAAATGTGGAAACCAAAGCTTAGGGTTCTGTAACCTGCACACAACCAGACACAACTCATTGGTGTTGCACAGGCCCCAAGCAGCCTGAGTTCTCACCTCCATGCTCAGGATTACCCATGAGCATCTCACGTCTCAAAACCAAGACCAGGCTTTCCAGACCAGACACGCTTGGTTCAAAGGGAAGCACCGGCTCTTGGCAGATCTTCTGGTCTACCTCTCTGGGCTCCAGCCTGCCGTCTCCTCCCTCCAATAGGTTCCTCCGCTCTGCCCCTGCCAGGGAGGTCCTTCCACACTTCCTCGGCTCCATCCTCACACCACCCCTCACTGAGCCCTCCCATGGGCTGCAGGAATCTGAGAACCTCGTTTGTGCCCGCGGTTCCCATGGTCTTCAGGGTGACATCCACGTTCCTTAGCACAGGAGGTCTGTGTTCTGGGCACCACATACGCCCCAGGCTTATCACTCGCTGTTTTTCTCTGTGACCCCTGGCCCCAGCCCTGTCACACTGGCCGTCATCCCTGCACCTCTGCACACTGCACTTTGCAGATGCCTTTCCATTCACTCCCGAATGCCCAGGCGGTATTTCTTCTGGGACTTCTTTGGCATTTTCCGTGCCTGTCCACATCTTGTGCCACAGCCACTGAATGTTCCTCCTTCCCACCTTCCAGGAGGATTTACTGAGCACCTGCCCCAGGTCAGGCACTATGCTGAGAGCTGCGTATTGAAAGCTGCCCTCGCTGAGTGGGGATCTTATAGGAAGGAAAGGAATGGACACGTGAAGCCACAGACAGCCCTGCCCCAGAGGATCCAAGCCTGGGGCTCGGAAGAGCCTGCTCTGCTTCCTCATGGTCCAGGGTGGGAGTGAGGGAGGGGTGGGAGCAAAAAGAAAACCTGTGTGTGTTTCTTCTAGTGCATCTCATCCTACAGACCAACTTGAAGATCTGAAATGACATCTGAGCACCTAAATATAAACTTTCCCGAATACCCAGTGCTATAATCAACTGCCACAAATGCAAGAAACTTGAAGTTTAAAATTACATGGAAATTGGAAATTTGATGTTGAAGATCTGTAACTTTTCTTAAAAGCTTTGTTTCCATTTCCGTGACATACCTGTAAGTCTTTCAGGAGGATCACGAAAACAAAGCCTGTGTTTTTAAAGACTTTCCCTTCGTCTGGAGTAAAGCGTGGTAAGAGCACACCTGGCCCTGGCCCTGGCCGGGGCTGCCCAGGAGTGAGCAGGCCTGGCTGTGTCTGGGGAACAAGCCTCCCTCTCCTTCTGCTTCCTGTAACTCTTCCCGGTGTCCTTGCAAGAGGCTTGTGCAAACTGAAACTACCCATGGGCCTGATTGCAGGGTAGAGGCAGATGGGGCTACAATCCCAGTGAGGTGCTGTTGGCCTGACGCCTTACATCAGGAGTAGAAAACGAAAGACCCTGCAAAGCGCTGAGAAAACTAGCATGCCACCAAGAAAGGAACACACGTAATCCATACAAGGACTCTAAAGATTGTGTTTTATAAGTTTTGGGGTTGTTTTTCATTAACTTCCTGGCTTGTATGCTTTAGAAAAGAGAGAGGAGAGAGAAGGGGGGCTAGGGATGGACATGCATGTTCTTACTCTCTCTGTTCTTACCAGCCTCTTTTGATACTAGTTGGAATTGACCCCTTTTCCACCCATAAGGCCTGAAGGAAATGTGATCATGAACCCCCTAACATGAACCTGTCAGCTGTTCTCAGCTATCAAGGAATAAGCACCCAGCCCTCCATCCCACAGACTTTATCTCTGCATAAAGCGTGTCAAGGTGGTCTCTGCACCCTGTCCCTCCTCCACCCTGGGGCCCAGCCTCCCGGGCCAAGACACTGCAGGTATCGTCCCATGGAAGTCCTGGAGGAGGGTGGCAGCGAACAGCACCTGCTGGGTGGGCAGATGGAGCCCCCACACATCCTGCCCAGACAAGTGGTGTCCGGCGTAGACCCCATGTGGGAGGTCAGAGAGAGACGAAGGTCCATTCTCCCTCTTGCCCAGCCCAGCACATGCCTGAAAAACAAAGGAGGAGGTGACTGTCCTTACAGCCTGACAATGGACAGCATCCATGGAAACCTGCCTTCCAGGCTCCAAACCCTCTGGCGACGCTGCAGGCGCTCCTCACGGCAGTGGTATCCAAACCACGGCAGCATCCCAGGTGCGCTCTGCAGGGAGGAGCAGGAGACGGAGGAAGGAAAGGAGACAGAAACCCCCATCCTCCAGGCCCGGGGACCCAGGAGGTGACTGTGAAAATGCGCCTTGCTGGAATGAGCACAGAGCCGATCGGGGGGATCTGGTGCCGGGTTTGCCACTTACAGTTTCACATGATACGGCTCTGGTAGAGGGCGGTGGTGAGGGCGGCAGCCCTTGTTGACGCGGGCTGCCTCTTGGAGCTGTGCTCACAGCTTGGCATGCATTCACGCATTCCTCACTTCTCTCAGCTGCCTTGGATGACGCTAATCTGGTGATGCCCGCCTTGCAGATGAGGAAACAGGTTCTGATAGATGACACCTGCCCAACCCCAACAGTAGAGAGCGGGAACACAGGCCTGAGATTCTGTATCACAGGCTCTTAACCACCAGGTACTGCACTTTTCTTCTGGTCTTTTAATCTGTAAAATAAGACTAATAATACTGACATTACAGGACTATTGTAAGGATTAAATAAATAATATATGTGAAAGCATCCTATAAAATAAAAATTGTATCTTTGCAAACGTTGTTATATAACTAGAAATCAAGGAAGGATGCAAAAAAGTATTCTGATTTGGAAAGAAGGAAAACCAGAAACAATTGAGTTTAAAACAGCAACCATCCTTCACCCCACACCTGAAACCTCCTCTCTCTGAGATTTCACCCAATAGGCCTCATCAAAATCAAGGTCTGTTCATCAAATGTCTGATGTTAAAGTTGCTCGTCTTAACTCTGAAGTCCATCGCTCCCGGGCATCAGGTAGGGCCGTTGATGTTCATTCTTCCCAAAGTTGGTTTCTGTCTTCCAGGAGCGCAGCTTCCAAGGGTTCCCATTTGCCGCACTGCTCTGTCTTAGGAATTTTTAAATACTATAATTTTATTCTCATTTGAGCTCTAGACTTTCATCATGCAGCTCAAATGAACTCAGAGCATGAGCACATTTAATGTCTCTCCTAATAGGGTCTATTCGACAAACACAATCAAGAGTCTAAAAAAAGAATTCATTTTTATCATGGAATATACAGAAGTGAGATACACATTTATGTCTTTTCCTTTCTTTTCTTTTCTTTTTCTTTTTTTTTTTTTTTTTTTTGAGATGGAGTCTCACTCACTGTTACCCAGGCCGGAGTGCAATGGCGCAATCTCAGCTCACTGCAACCTCCGCCTCCCCAGTACAAGCGATTCTCTCTGCCTCGGCCTCTCGAGTAGCTGGGATTACCGGCATGTGCCACCACACCCAGCTAATTTTTGTATTTTTAGCGGAGATGGGGGGTTTAGCCATGTTGGCCATGCTAGTCTCGAACTCCTGACCTCAGGTGACCCACCTGCCTGGGCCTCCCAGTGTTGGGATGACAGGCGTGAGCCACTGTGGCTGGCCCCCAGTCATGTCTTGCATATAAAAATCCACCTAACTCCACCGCTGGTGAGTTCCATTGTGCACCTGCTGTCAGTGCGAGTCTACGCGCCATCCCCACTGAAACGGAGACAATTCCCAGTTCTATCAGGAGAAGGTGCACCAAAGTTTGCATCACTACTGTCAACAGGAAATAATGGCTTTTCATTTATGTTTACTCTGAAAAATGCATTTTATTCTTTGTCAAAATCTTAGCTCCTTGTGTATATTTTCTCTATTTCCCTCTTTCTCTGCCCATCAGGAAATGCTCCTTAAAAAATCTTTCAGAGGCAAGAACGCTGGCCCTACAGTCCGGGACCTGGGATGCAACCTAACTCTGCCATCCGCCCACTGCATGACCTCAGCAGTGGGAGTGTTTTCAGGCCTCTTTCTTATCTGTAGACGAGGAGCAGGAGGAGATTCTTTAAGCTTTATCCCAGTTCTGAATATCAGTGACTTCCCAGAGCCACATGAAATGCCATCCCTGCTTGTCAGAGCTCGCGCCTCTTGTCTTCTGGCTCTTCTGCCTCCCCGGATTAAGAACAGAGCAGCTTGGGGCTGCAGGGCTGGGTATTCCACCAGTGTACAGCTGGACAGTGAAGGATCCCAGAGCCACAAGAAATCCAGCTGACATTTCCCAGGGAGATAAGCCAGAGGGAGGGGGCCGGGAGCCTTCCAAGTGCAGGACATGCAGACACATTTTCACAACACTCTAGAATGTTCCCACTCAAAAGATAAAAACATGAAAATCTTGAAGAGTCTGAATTCCTACTTAACGTTATCAAGATGAATCACTTGAATACAAAGGGGTAGTTTAGCCACTTTGGAAGGGATGGTGCTCTTTCTTAGGCCCCAAAGGTTTCCAAGGGTTTTTTTCTTGGGTTACTGTCTGCAGGGAAGATGTAAGTAATTCTCTTTTCAAAATGTACTTTCGCTACCAATTAGCCCAAAATAAAAGCTCCTTGATCACAGTTTCTGGACTTCCATTAGCATGAAAAGCACTCTCTTAAGGCAATAGGTATTCAATTATTGATGTTTTAAGATGAAAACTGTTCTTCATTTCACTATAATTCCCCCAACTCCCTCCACTGCTTACAACCAGAGGGACGTTAATCATTTGCCAAGTATCTGTAGGCAGGGAAGAATGGCCTTCCTTAGAGTAGCATGCTGTCAAAGACAGTCTGGGTTTCATGTCCCTATAATCTGTATCAGAGTGTGCAGATTACTGTGATACAGATACAGAAACTGTGATACAGTTTACACATGTATACACACACACATACACAAATACACACACATGTATATGTTTCATCATAAAGGCTGAAACCATTGTCACTGGTGAGATATTAACACAACGTCTTAAGAAGGTGGTTCATATGACAGAAACGTTTCTCTAGGCTTGCATTTTGTGAAAGAATCATTGCAGGAAGTTTTTTTAAACTACACTGATTACTCGTGAACTTAAATTCAGATCTCTGTATTCACGGCCTATCTGCTGGTGAGACAGGGCCCAGGTAGGAGGCTTGAGCGAAAACAACAACTGAAATGCCTGGTTCTAGAAGACTCCATCTCCAATCAGCTTACACCTTCCATATTACACAATCATCTTACACATTCGGATGTCTTCAGAGACCCTAGAACTGCCAGCAAGAAGTATTAGAATATCATCATTATCACCACTGGCTTCACAGCAGTTAGCATTTATGGAACCCTTATGAGCCAAACCCAATACTGAGTGTCATATATATATATATATATATATATATATATATATATGCTCATTTAATCTTTATTTTAAAAGCCTGTTGGGCCAGTTCTCTAGTTACTCCCTGTTGAAAGATGAGGAAACTGAGTCTTACCATGGATGAAACAGCAAAGTTCACTTGAGTAGGAATGGGTGGAGTTCACTCTCACATAGTCTAGTTTCAGAGCCTGAGACCTGTACTGTCTCTATGTTCTACGCTGTCTGTGCCTGCAATGTGGTGTCAATTCCAGGAAGCACATGTCCCAGGGACTCGGGACGTAAAGGCTCAAGGACACACGGCTTCAGGTTCACCTGACAATATTCCAGAAGTCTTGCATGCAGATGACACAACCCAACTCAAACTAGTACCACAGGGGAGGCCAGTGAGCTCCCACCATGGGGTCAGAGTCAGTTCCCAGACACCGCCGTTCTCATACTTAGTAATGCCAACAAAAAGAGAGGAACCCGCACCCAACTAGCAACTTGAGAAGATCCCTAGCATGTATTGGCCACACTGAGACTTTATGCACATCCCTGACTAAATATTGGACAAGGTAGATGGACTGTGATCACGGGGGAGGTCTGAGGTTGTGATGTCCCCAAAGTGAAGTGTCCCTAAAGGAACTGAGGTGGGAAAAGGCTGGCTTCCCATAGGAAACTGGGAGGGCTTTCACCCCACAGTGGAGCATGACAGGAAGTTCACAGGTGTTTATTACAGTGGACCAGTAGCAGGGAGGCCAACCTCATAGGAGATGTCTAAGAATGCCTGGGAATCTGGCGCTTTTAACAAAAAAGTGCTCATTATTTTTAAATACTTTTCATACCTTTGGGCCTTTACCATGTAAAGAATTCCAGAGTATGTTACAAATTTTTTTAAAACTTTATATAAAATGAACTTGAGATTATCTTAAAGAATCATCAGCCCACACAAATGATTTCTGCCCTAAGTGGAAGAATTATAGAATCAGTGAAACGCACCAGTGAGTGCTCTATATACAAGAGGGAGTCTCAATAAACGCTAGTGTCTGATTTACATATTGAACAAACAAGATTTACATCTTAGTTCATTCACTGTATCATAATTCTTAATAATTTTTCATGAGTCAGTGACTGTATATTTCCAAGTGAGACATCATATGATAGTAAAGCTCAATTATATCAGCATTTAAATTGTATGGCCTTCAGAACCACAGTCTGCGGTCCCCTTCTCATATAAGACTGGGAACTCTGTTCCACAATTCAGTTCTGCAACATTTACTGCAGGCCTATCAGGTGCATGCGGTGGGTGTTTGCGATAAAAAACAAATAAACACCATCCCTGTTCCTGTTGGCAGGGAACACAAATATGTTCCCATATCTCCTGTTATGAGTGCCGTGATAAAGGTAAGCAGGTGCACCCTGGAAGCTCCAATAGGGGTTACTCAACTCAATTTTAACCAATAAGAAATTGAGGCAGAAAGTGGGGGAGTGGTTTCAAGCAAGGGAAATATCAACGGCAGGAGTATGGAAGCATGACAGGGTATGACGCGTTCAAGGAGACCACGGCAGTTTGCTCCTAGACAGCATACTGTCCAACAGAAATCTGATGGAAGCCACAAATACTAGCTGCTGGTATAACTTAAACATTTCTCCCAGCCACACTGAAATGAAATATTTCTAGTAGCTGCATTAAAATTGAAAAACAGCTGAAATCAACTTTAAAGTATATCTTATTTGACCACATAGATCCAAAATGTTGCCATTTCATCATGATGCCAATAAAAAAATCACTAAGGAGGCATTTGACAGTCTTTTTTTCAAATAGCAAGTCTTCAAAACCCAGCGTGTGTTTTAGACTGGTGGCATATCTCAGATTGGACGGGCCCCTGTTCCAGTGCTCAGCAGCCGCTGTGACTGGGGGCTCCTGCATTGGACAGCACAGTGCTAGAGCAACAGGTATGAGGTGGGGAGTGTCCAAACAGCTCGGGAGGTAAGCAGGCGGTCAGACGCAATCCTTCAAATACTTCATTGTGTAGGTCATGGGAAGCAATGAGGGCTGCATCGCTTTGAGAACTGGGTGAGGGATGGATGGCAAGAGAATGAAACTAGGGGCGGGTGGCTATAGGGTCCCGCTAGATTTGAAAAAGGCTGAAATTAAGGCCAATGGTCGTAGAACTGGGAAGACCCAAATATTGGGGACAAAATGTCTGCAGGATTTTGGTGAATTCAATGTGAGAAAGAAGGTGTGAGGCATAAGTTGAAGATTCTTCCTGGTTTCTTTCCATTTTTTTTTTGAGACAGTTTCACTCTCGTTGCCCAAGCTACAGTGCAATGGCACCGTCTCTGCTCACCACAATCTCCGCCTCCCGGGTTCAAGTGATTCTCCTGCCTCAGCCTCCCAAGTAGCTGGGATTACAGGCTCCTGCCACCACTCCCAGCTAATTTTTTATTTTTAGTAGAAATGGGGTTGCTCCATGTTGGTCAGGCTAGTCTCAAACTCCCGACCTTAGGTGATCCGCCCGCCTAGGCCTCTCAATGTGCTGGGATTACAGGTGTGAGCCACTGTGCCCAGCCTTCTTCCTGGTTTCTGACTGAGATAACTGGAGAATATTAACAGCTAAAAGGTGGGGGCTACAGGGAGACTACTGATGGGTACACTCACATCATTCTCTCTTACATCACATGCAGCACATGGTGAACGTAGGTTGGCTCTGGTGTGGGTCTTTACAAGAGAGGAGGGCCAGGCATGAATGATCACCCCAAGTTTATTTCCATGAGTATTATAGAGCTTTGGAGTTCTCAGAGCAGTCAAGATCTCTAGGAGAGAAGGACCCTTCCCAAACATTTGAGTATAAAGGGTAGAATCAGATAGGATGTCAAGCTTGGTTGGGAGGTATTGATGCCCCTATCAAAAGGGTGGCATAGCATGACATCCAGAAGCTTCTAGCTCACCAGATGGTCACAGTGTCAGTATTAACAACCCAGTTCCAGGTCTGTGATGCAAGAGAGCACCTACATACGCAGCAGTGTCAAAAACAGTCATCCTCTGAAAAACTGCAACTCCGGGACTTTTCAGCATCACCACAAGGTGCGTTTCGGGGAATAAGCAAAAAGCTGCAGGGTCAATTATACCCAGGCACCCCTAAGTCACAGCAATGCCCAAGGGGAGCTCCATCCAGCTATCCCCAGGCAGGGTCATTGCAACTTTAAAGGGAGAATTCCCGAGCTGGAGAAGCAAGTGGCCACATAAGATTTGAAGCAGCTTTGAAGAGCATGGCGTGGACTGATTGGTTACATGGAAAACATGTTTTAGATAGTTAAGATCTTAGAAAATTCTAAAGTAGGGATTGGATGGCATTCTTCATTATTCTTTTGACTGAGAGCTCAAATCTTAAGGGGACAGTAAACACTTGGCATTGGGAACTCAGCGGATGTCAGTGCGGGCTTGAAGGGAATGCTACTAGACCAATAAGTTGCTCAGCTGTAGGAGTCGAGCAACATGCACTTGCTGGGCACAGGCTCAGGATGAGCAATGGGCAAGGCGAAGGGTAAGTCCTCGCCCCATCCTTAGGTGCTCACTCCGAAAGCATATTAGAAAGTGAAGTAGGAGAGCAGAAGGATGGAATATGGCTTGTGCTTAATCTGGGGAAATCCACCACCTCACAGGGATAGAAGCATTGCAGGTCGGCTTTCCAACGTGACACACATATTTGTGCATCAAAGAACCTTGGCTGCTCTGTGAGGGTTTTAAATAACTCACACCCTTGGGTTTTATTTTGAGAAGACTGGCTTCATTCACTAAAATAAGAAAAAGGAGAATATTGAAGGAATTTCCCAGAGCAAAATTTCCAAAGGAAGACACATAAACTATGGTCTAGCACAGTAAGAATCTCTTCATCATTTGGGGCTCCAGAGCCATACAATGTATTGCTTCTGAATCAAGGACCCTTGTCATTTGCTCCCGCACACAAATCCCCAATGTTACAAAGGATACTGGAACTCCATGTGCCTCTCTGCTGTGTGGACATAAAGCAAGGAACACAAGGAATCCAAGCCTAGCTTTTCCCCTCTCTCTCTTTCATCCAAGACACACTTACCTATTGCTGACCTAAAATAGTCATGTAGCTTCTCCCCGCAAACCCTGTTTGATGAAATCCATGAGGAGTTCATGTCAATGTTTCAGACTCTGAAACATATCAGACTTATTTCAAGTGGCAATGAACAAATCCCAAATTATATCCTAGGATTCAGACACTTATTCATCTTTAAGCAACTATTTTGAGCTGAAACACACATAAAATAAGATTATCTACCAGAAATTCTAATACTTCAGTGAAGGGGTTGGAGGAATAAAGGTTCTTCTGACCTAAGTAACTTTAAAAATAAATGAAGTTTATTTAAAAAAGAAAAAGAAATTCACAGAGATCAGACAATGTAAAAAATAATATAAATGAAGTTTTTAGGTATAAAGACAAAATAAATTGTCCATAAGCACTTTACTTTGATTAATAACATTGTTTCCCATGGGGACGTGTGTTAACAATTCTGATACTGTACAGAGGTACACAGAAAACTGATCAATGAAATAAATGCATGTCAGATGGTGGGAACCTGTTTCTTACTGTTGGAGGGGGGAGGTTACAGGTAGACAAAGGGACAAGGCTAGAATTGTTCATGGGATACTGGATGAAAGTGGAGACTAAGAAACTCCTATTTCATTAAATATATATATGTATATGAGAGAGAGATAGACAGATAGACAATTATGTATAGATAAGTGTATATACAGGGGTTACGATACATACACATATTTCTTGCTCTGTAGGCTGAGAAGACCCAGAAGCAAAGGCACTACCATAGCAATAAGCACACCCGGCACCCAGATCTTGGTTTTTAGCACCATTGACCAAGAAAAGGAATCAGGGCTCATTGGAGAAACTGTTTCAAAGACTGGAACAGGGAATATCAGAGGTGCTGCCAGATGTACCCAGCAGACAAAGTTGGGATAAAGTTAAGCAACAAAATAAATTAATACTGTATCATGAGGGAGAAGAGACAAATATGTGCATAATAATTCTAAATAATTTATGTAGCCATTTCACCCTGAAGGAGGTGAGCCTGACTCCCCACTCCTTCAGTGTGGTCTGTGCACAGTCACCTCATTCCAAAGAGCACAGGAGGGGAGGGTTGACTTCACAGAGGAGACACCTGACCAGCACCACCACAGCCAGATGATCAAGGTCCACAGCAGCAATGATGAGTCGTGTTCATGGCATGTAACCTTTGTATGATGTGATGGAAATGACAGTTTATGTCTGGGCAGAAAACCCACAACACCAGCCTAATCATGAGAAAAACGTTTGACAAATCCCAATAGCAGGACATTCTACAAAATACCTGACCAGCCTTTCTCAAAGTTGCTAAGCTCATCAAAAAAAAAAAAAAAAAAAAAGCAAAGTCTGAAGAATTGTCATGGCAAATGGCAGCCTAGGGAGACAAAATGACTAAATGTAATGTATATCCTGAGACAGAAAGCGCCCATAAGGTAAAAACAACAAAATCTACCTAGATTTTAGTTAATAGGAATGTGTAAATATTGGTTCATTAATTATAGTAAATGTACTATAAAATGTAAGATGTTAACAATAAGGGAAATTAGGTATGGAGTATATTGGACCTCTCTGTACTGTATTTGCAATTTTCTGTACATGTAAAACTTTTCTAAAGTTAAAAGTTTACTTTTAAAAATAAGAAAAAAGGTGATTATAAATCAACTTTCTAGGCATGGTTCACCTTTTGGGTAAAGCCTTCATCTGCTCTTATGGAACTTACACCAACCTGCAACTGGATAAATTATAAAGAAAAGAGGTTTATTTAGCTCATGGTTCTGCAGGCTGGGAAGTCCAAGATTAGGCAGCCAATCTGGTGAGGGCCCTGTGCTGCTTCAACTCATGGTGGAAGCAGAAGAAAGGAGGTGTTTGTGAAAAAGACTACACAGGAGAGGCAGCCTTGCTTTATAACTCACTCTCTCAGGAACAAAGACACTCCTGAGAGATGGCATTAATCAATTCATAAGGGATTCCGCCCCAGAACCCAAACACCTCCTCCAGGCTCCACCTTCCACTCTGCTGCCTTGAGGACCACACCTCAACACGAGTTTTGGTGGGGACGAACCATATTCAGACCATAACAGTACACAGATGCACGATCACACGCTAGGAAAGAATATGCCCATCTCTACTCAAAATTCTCCAAAAAGTGGCAGGACCATGACTTCTATGGGAGACAAGAACAACGACCAGAGCGTGCAGAGTCCTCTACTCTGAGAGCAAAGGAGAGTGCTCCTCATAGTTGTGTGGCAATACACATTCCAGCTGTATTTTTGCACATGCCTTCCTTATCACAAACCCAGGGCTACCTTTTGGTCTCAAAAACATGCACACAAAGCTGTAACTATTTATTTGCACTGGGGAGAAAAATTCTGTTATCTGTTATGTACTGATTTAAAAATATGTCCACAATTCTTTGACACTCCATCCTGCAGGAGGTGGAATCTAATTCTGCTCTCTTTGAGGGTGGGCTAGGCTTAGTGGCTCACTTTGAATGACCTGACTAAAACAGACGTGACAGTGACTGACATCACACACTGCATCATAAAAGGTGTGGTGCTCTCTCTTTTCTGGGTCACTCATTCTGGGGGTAGTTAATGGCCCCATCTAGAAGTCACTGTGCAGCCCATAGAAAGGAACTGAGACCTCCAGCTGTCAGCTGCATGAGCGAGTCTTCTAGGCAGCAGCCCTCAGCCTCAGGGAAGCCTTCGGAAGGTACAGGCCCTGCTGACACCTAGCCTGCAGCCTCATGAGGGGGGTCCTGAGCCAGAGCCTCCCACCCAAGCCACTCGTGAATTCCTCATCCTTAGACACTGTGAGATCGTACATTTTTCTTGTTTCAAGCCAGCATATTTCGGGGCAATTTGTTAGGCAGCAATGGATGACTAATACAAGATGCTACATGCATGGAGCATATGAACGTAGAAGGGGATGGACCAGAGATTGCTTGAGTCTGGCTTCGTTCTCCCACTTCTGCAGAAATGCGGAAGTAATCCCCATTCTGGCTAAAGATAACTGGGACAGCAGAGCAAGTAAAGCAGAATTGGTCAGGTACAGTGTCTAAAAATTTGGAAGGAAAAATGGTAACTTGCGTGACTCAAAGAAAATTAGTATCTGCAAAGTACGTGTCTGGATTTTATTGACGCATATAACAAATGCTTAAAAATCACCCTGTGAGAAAACTGAATCAATGAAAACTGAATAATGGGTGATGGTAGTATATATGAAAGTCTTATGCAATGATCTGGATAGATAAGAATAATGTGTAGGAAATGAGAATGTTTAATAAGAACAGATGAGAGTTCTGCTTTGGGGTTTTTAAAAAACCAACTATGTAAATGCAAGTTTGGGAAACCAGGTTGTTTGCCAGAAGTTCATGAGGAAAAACCCGTCAATATGAGCCACTCTGTGATGGAGCTGTCCGAAGGGCTAAGGAAATCTTTTGCAGAAAATGGGGGGTGGGGGTGAGATCCACTGAACCTTGAAAGGATCAAAACTCAGCCCCAGGACTTGCCCTGCCCCAAAGCCCCGAGATGTCAGGCAGGACTGCGAGGCAGCCCAGTGCGCATCTTGGCTCCGGTGCTGTGAGGAACCGTGAGAGGAACAGAAGAGGTGTCAGGTAGAAGCAAGTCCCAAGGTGGGGTGCTGAGATGGCCTCTACCGTCTCAACGGAGCAGGCAGGTCTGTGCAGCCTTGCTCTTTACAAATGGAGCACAGAGCAACGAATAATATTGGCATGAAGAGTTTTATCTGAATAGAGAACTATCCAACAGTGAGCAAGGCCTGTACGACAGGTTGGGGAACCAGAAAGACGGAACCGCAGCTCAGACCACACTGAGTCTGCGCAAAATAGGGATGCAGGCCAGGCGCGGTGGCTCAGGCCTGAAATCCCAGCACTTTGGGAGGCCAAAGCGGGCAGATCACGAGGTCTGAAGTTCAAGTCTAGCCTGGCCAACATGGTGAAACCCTGTGTCTACTAAAAATCCAAAAATCAGCTGGGCATGGTGGTGTGCACCTGTAATCCCAGCTACTGGGGAAGCTGAGGCAGGAGAATCACTTGAACCCAGGAGGCACAGGTTGCAGTGAGCTGAGATTGCACCACTGCACTCTAGCCTGGGAGACAGAGCAAGACTCCATCTTTAAAAAAAAATGGTAATGCATTCATCTGTAAGATGGGATTCCTACCACAGGTATGACTAATAGTACACCATGATTGTTTGAGGAGAATTAAATGCAGTGAGCCACAGAAAGCACTGCCTGAGATGAAATATGCTCCTATTGTCAACCATCTTAATGTCCCATTGCTAGAAATCTTTAAGTCAGGGTCCAGTTGATAATTCTGAAGAAGGATGCCAACGTCCAGCAGGAGTTTGGACGACACCAGGGGTTCATAACCTTGGCTGCGCGTAGTCATCTGGCTGCTGTAACATTTTTCTATACTCAAGCCAGACCTCTGTCTAATGAAATCAGAATCTCCCAGTGGCAAGGTGAAATCCTGGAACCATGCAGCATGAAATGGTTGAAGGTATGAGGTCACAGCTGGGGTTGGGCAGTGGCCGTATTGCATCCCAATTCTCCATGGGATTCCGACGTGCAGCGCAGCGTACAAACACTGGACTACGAGAAGTCCAAGGTCCCTCTCAGCTCTGTGCTTCTATAATTCTGTATCTGGATTCCCAGGAGCTATTCCATGCAGCCACCCATTGGTACTCCTGTTTTCTCGGGGGCATCTTATACGGGCAATGGACTTTATCCAGTTCCCTGGCTCTCTGTTTGTGAATTGCAAGTTCAAGGCCTCTCTGCACTGTGTCCCCCACTATAAGACAGGAATAGTAACACTGACTGCTTATAATGATGATGAGGAGTGAATAGAGGAATTCATGTGAAATGCCTTACGTATCTTCTATGCAGAGGGAATTAATAAATAGGTGCTACTGTTATTAATGCAGGTATTAAAGGACAGACGTGGCCTGTTTAGAGAGCACCTAAACTAGTGCAATCCATAAAGAAATTTGATATAAATATAATATCATAATAATTCAAAAAAATTATTTTACAATGCACAAACATGTTAGCTTAGTTTCCAAAACTTGTGCAAGAAACAATACATATGGTCATTTTTAAAAGACCGTGGAGGTTTCATGATGTTATTTATAATTATTAACCAGTTTCAATTTTGCTGTATAATTAGAATCATTCTTCCTGGGTTATTTGAAATTCCAAAAGAAAATTTTAAAAAATTGACAAGGCAAGTTTGAAATCTAAGAGGCTTCACACATCCAATCCAGAAATGTTAAAAGAATGGGATTAAGATAAGAACAATATCAAAAGCACTGTTAGTGAAAGAAAAAATGATAAATAAAAAACTTTTCACCTATGAAAGACACTAATATAGGATGAAAAGACAAACCAAAGATTGAAAGAAAATGTTTACAAATCATGTTTCTTTTTTTTATTTCTTTTTGATACAGAATCTCGCTCTGTCATCCAGGCTAGATCTCGGCTCATGGCAACCTCCGCCTCCCAGGTTCAAGCAATTCTCGTGGCTGGGCGTCCTGAGTAGCTGGGATTACAGGTGCGAGCCACGAAGCTTGGAAAATTTTTGTGTTTTTAGTAGAAACTGTGTGTCAGTATGTTGGCCAAGCTGGTCTTGAACTCCTCACCTCAAGTGATCTGCCCACCTCAGCCTCCCAAAGTGCTAGGATTACAGGCAAGAGCCACCTCACGCAGCCCACAAATCAATTTCTTATATCTGATAAGAAACATATCCAGAGTTTATAAAGAACTCTTAAAGCTCAACAATAAAAAAATAACATTAAAAAGAGAGGCAAATTTCAACAATGATATATAGATGATAAATGGCATGTAGACCCCAATTATCATTACAGAAATGCAAATTAATATTTTAATGAGTTACTACTACATACCCGTTGGAAGGTGAAGATCCTAAAACCAGATGGTACTAAATGTTATCTAGAAGGCAAGACAAAAATAATTCCTATTCACTGCCGATGGGAAAGCAAAACGTCTTCCAATTTGAAAGACAGTTTGGCAGTTTCTTATAAAGTTAAACAGACTTACCATAAAACCCAGCAATCCACTGGTAGGTATTTACTCAAGCGTATTAAAGAGGCATGCTCACGACAAACCCTGTACACAAATGTTTATAGAAGCTTTCTTCATAACTGCGAAGACTAGAAGCAACCAATATTGGATAAATAGCCTTGCTACTTTCATATAATGGAATATTATTCAGCAGTACGAAGAAATAAAGCTAAAAAAGACATGGAGGAAACGTAAATACATGTTGCTAAGTAACAGAGGCCAGTCCGAAAAAGCCCCATACTAGTAAGTACAATTGTAGAATGTTCTGAAAATAGCCAAACTACAGAGACACTAAAAGGATCAAGGGGTGCCAGAAATGTTGGGGAAGTGAGGAGAGTTTAATAGGTGGAGCATGGGGTTTTATGAGTTGAAACTACTTGGTATGATCCTGTAATTGTGGATACAGAGTGCTATTTGTCAGAACACATAGAACTTTACGGCACAGAGAATGAATCTTAATGGATGCTAATTTAAAACTAAATTGTTCAGGAGGTCAAGGCAACCCAGGATGGAATGCAGTATGTGACCAAAGAATCTAACTGTATTAACAGCCTTCCCAAAGGGGTTAGGGTGGAAAAGTGCTGACTTAAGCACCTCTAAGAATGAGCAGGGTCTATAGGACGAAAGACAGAAGAAATTGTCCGTCAGCACTCTACTTTAGTTGATAAAGCTGTTTCGCAGCGGGATGCAGGTTAACAGTTCTGATACTGCTGTAGATGAACACGGGAGTGGATGGCAGGTGGTGGGAGCCTGCTGCTTCCTGCTTCTTACTGTGGAAGGGGGAGGTTAGAGATAAGCAAAGCGGAAAAGCCAGAATTACTCATGGGGTAATGGAGGAGTTAGAGTCATCAGTATGAATCTCTGTTTTGCTTAAAATAGACGCAGCTAGTTTTATATATAATTATTTATAGAGAAGTGTATATACCAGAGTTATTATGCACACACATACATCCACACTATGCAGGCTGAGAGGACCCAGAAACAAAAATACCCCAGGAGCACCGTGCATCCACATGGTTTCAAATACCGTTCTCCAGTGAGAAGACGCAGGGCCCACTGAAACGACTGAGTCCAGGCCTGGGATATAAAATATCTAAATATGAGTCAGGAGCATCTTGTAGTGCCGGAAAGTAAGGAAGTGACAGAAAAAATAACCTTTTTTTAATCGATGTGGATATGGGAAAGAGACACAGGAGCCAAGTGAAATAGGTTCCGCTGGACAAAGCTGAAACAACTCAGGCAGCAAAATTAAGTCGTGTTGGACATAACTCCAACTATAAAATAAATGTCCATTAGTCCATACTCATTTAAATAAATGGATGCCTGCATGAATAAATAAATAATTTGGAAGAAGAGACACATCTCCGGTGCAGAAAAATTCCAGATAATTTATGTAGATAGTTCACCCTGAAGGAGGTGAGCCTAACCCCCTACTCCTTCAGTGTGGGCTGTGCAGTCACCTCCTTCCAAGGAGCACCGGAGGGGAAGGGGTGGCTTCGCAGAGGAGACACCTGACCAGCACCACCACAGCCAGGTGACCAACGTCCACATCAGCAGTGATGAGTCGTGTTCATGGTATGCAACCTTGGTATGACGTGATGGAAATGGCAGTTTATCTCCACATAGAAAACCCACACCACCAGCCTAATCATGAGAAAAACGTTTGACAAATCCCAATAGCAGGACTTTGTACAAAATACCTGATGAGCATTCCTCTAAGTTGCTAAGCTCACCAAAAACAAGCTAAGTCTGAGAAATTGTCACATAACATCCTCCAATAAAAGAAACAAGGGCTCCTTGGAGAAATGCCTGATCCAAGGCCTACGGCAGGAAATACACAAGATGACCTTCAGCATCTTAGAAAGCCAGAATTCAAGGAAGTGCTCCCAATGGCATGAGGGGCTATGTCCACTAAATGTAACATGGTATCCTAGAGGGGATGCTGGGATGGAAATAATGCAGAAAGGTGAAAACAAGAAAATCTGAAGTAGGTATTGGCTTTGTGAATGTCTGTGTGCCCCAGAGGTTCATAGCCTGAAAACCTAATTTCTAATGTGATGATATTAACAGATGATGGCTTTGGGAGGTGACCAGGTCATGAAGCTGCAGCCCTTATGAATGGGATGAGGCCCCAGAGAGCAGTCTCGCCCCTTTCACCATGTAAGGACCCACAGAGAAGGGTTGCCTGGGAGCCGGGAAACAAGCTCTCAGCGACACTGGACTTTGCAGTCTCCGGAACTGGGAGATGTAAATATCTGCTGTTTCCCTTCCCTAGTCTATGGTGCTTTGGTACGGCTGCCCAAATGTACTTAGATCGTTAAGCGTCACATTCATTAATCACAAATGTACCATACTAATATAAGATGTCAATAACAGGGAAAATTGGATATGGACTATATGATAACTCCCTGTACAATTTCCAGTTTTTCTGTATATATAAAACTCTTATGAAAATTAAGTTTATTTAAAAATGTAAAAGAAACTGCATATACACTGTACCGTAGTAGGTAAATCTGTTTTAACAATTCGGAAAGTACTTTATATCTATACTAGGATTGAACAAATAAATAAATAAATGACAGACAATAGGGGCCTGGTTTCTCATTGCACAACAAAAGTTATTCAAAAAAAAAAAAAAAGCAAGAGAGCCAGTCTAGAATTAATCCCAGGCTCCTGGACTAGAGTCAGAAATATCAGTATAAACTTAACACTTCGTTTATCATTATATAGAGAGATATACGTGAATACAGAAATAATTATAAATACATGTGCACACATGGGTTAATATCCACTCATGTATTTCCTAGCTCTGTCTATTGGGGAAGGCCCAGATGGAGTGACACCCCAGTAGCAATGAATACAAGTATGGCCAGATTTTGGTTTCAAACAGGGGCTCCTTGGAGAAAGGGCTCATCTGAGGACTACAGCAGGGACTACACAAGATGACCTTCAGCATCTTATAACGCCAGAAACCAAGGAAGCGCTCACAAAGCAAACAGGTGAAGGCACGCCAAAGGGACCAGAAACCAACCTGAGAGCGCTCCCTGTGGCCAAAGCTGGAAGAATCTGAACAGCAAAACACAAAATATAACATTGCATTATAGCTTAGGGAATAAAATAAATATCCATGAGTCCATACTGATTGAGATAAATCATTGAGTAAATAAATAAATGGGGAAGAAGAAACGAATTGTCCTTCCAGAAGCATTCCCAATAATCTGTGCAGATTCCCACCCAGAAGCAGGGTAGTACCCCTCCCTCAGTGTGAGAGGGACCCAGTGACTCACTTCCACAGAACAGGGTGTGGGAAGGGAAAGGCGGTGACTTTGCGGTGAGGATTCCTGGCGGGCGGCACCTCAGGCTAGTGATCAAGGTTAACATCAGTGATGTCATATTCACACCATGTACCCCTGATAGGAGATGAGCAGGGCACATTCCTTCTGTGGTATTATTTCCACAAACCTGTAACCCCAGTCTAATCATGAGAAAACATCAGACAAACCTGAGCTGAGGAACATTCTACTGGGTTATCTGACCCCTGCTCTTCAAAACTGCCAAGGCCACGAAAAACAAACAAAGCCTGAGCGACTGCCTCAGAGGGGACCCCAGAGACACAACTGTCACATGGCATCTTCAGTGGGATCCTGGGACAGAAGATGGCGTCAGTGGAAACGCCTGTGAGATCTGAATAAGCTCTGGAGCTTGGTTAACAGTAATTTACCAACATTAATCTCTTAAGTTTGACAAATATAGCACAGTTATGTAAGATATTAACACATGATACCATGGAATGAAGGACAGGAACTTTCTGTACTTGCAACTTATCTATAAAACCAAAGTTAGGCAGGGCGCCCTGGCTCACGCCTGTAATCTCAACACTCTGGGAGGCGGAGGCAGGTGGATCACCTAAGGTCAGGAGTTCAAGACCAGCCTGGCCAACATGGTGAAACCCCGTCTCTACTAAAAATACAAAAATTAGACAGTCAAGGTGGCAGGTGTCTGTAATCCCAGCTACTCGGGAAGCCAAAGCAGGACAATTGCTTAAACCCAGGACGTGGAGGTTGCAGTGAGCCGAGATCGCACCACTGCACTCCAGCCTGGCAAAAGAGCAAAACTCCGTCTCAAAAAAAAAAAAAAGAAATAAAAATCAAACGCTGTTTTATTCTCTTCTTTTACATGGTTACAGTGTAATTTGTCAAGACTGTGAAGCTGCACCGTGTTCTTGTTTTTGTGGTGTATATACTCTTAATTGCAATATGTATCCTAAGTGTCCATTGTATCTGACAGGACTGTCAGGAAATGCTTGGAGGCACAGGGGCCCCCGACCTGGAGTCATCCTGCACCCGCAGTGAAGCTCAGGCCTGTGCTGCAGGTGCTCACTAAATGAACCAAAAACAAATCTGGGGGTGTCGGTTTGGGGGCGGCTGAACTGGGAGATCCTTGTGGAATAGAAGTGGCTTCTCAAAGATCCAAGAAAAATGAAAAGTACACTGGTGCTAGCTCAGAATGATCCAGGGGCTCCTGGAGCCTTTTCCAACATAGCAGACGTCCTAGAGAGCGGCTGAGGTGTGGGGCAGGAAGGGGAATACCAGGACTGCCTTGGGCCCCTCCACCCCATCCCTGCCTGTACACCCCAGGCCCCGGAAGCTGGGCTGGGCTCCTGAGCTTGGCACCCAGGCAGTGGCCCGGCCCCTGGGAGCCCCGGGGCTTCCCAAGGCAGGAGAGGGCAAACAGGCCACCATCTCTTACAATCTCACCTTTTCACTCCTCGGAAGTTGGAATGTGTCATGTCGAATAACATCTTAGAGTCAAGGGAATTGCTATAAATTACATTCCAGAGAGATGATTAATAAAGTTGACTAAAGTCTATGGGAAGGGGAAGCGGTTAACACACACATCCTAGTGACTCTCCAGGACCCAGAGAAGAGAATCAGCAGCGCCTGCTGTAGGATCCAGAGGCTGGGAGTGAGGAGGATGAGAACCCCAGCATGGTCAGCGTGCACAGAGCAGACCGGGCAGCTGCCCTGAGCCTGGGTCTGTGCTGCCCTCTTTGTCTTTCCTGCACCTCTTATGGTGTCCCAGGTCCTCACGCACAGACGCCAATGCCCTCTGGACACCACCTGCAAGTCCAAAGCCCCCGTGACCCCTCAGCAAGGCTCCTTCTTCCTCAGATGCCCCACAGCCCAGCTTCTCGTAGCCACTGGCTCTCCTCCTCATCCATCTCTCTCTCACACACACACTTGCAGACACTTACACACCTCTCACACTCACATGCTCACACACTGGCACAACAGATCACACTCACACACAAAAACACACTTGCACATAACTCATACACAAACATGCACTATATACACACACACCACACGCTTTGAATCAGTTACATGTCTGCTCACATGCTCACACACTCATTTGTAGAACCGATCACACACAGATACACTCAAACACACTTAAACACATTTGCACATATCACATATACCCACTCACACACTTGTGTGCTTACATACCTCACACACACACTCACACACATTTGTACAACCTATCACACACAGATACACTCAAACACACACATTTACACACATCACACATACCCACTCACACTTGTGTGCTTTCACACCTCACACATGCTCACATACTCATTGGTACAACTTATCACACACAGATACACTCCAACACACTTATACACATTTACACACATCATACATACCCGCTCACACACTTGCACGTCTCAGACACATGCTCCATATACTCACACACAACACTCACAATCACTTAAACATACACACTCACTTGCATACACTACACAAATTCTCATACACTCACACTTACATAGCCACACAATTTACACAGATCACATATTCATACACTCTCACATACATAAATATATGCCACACACATACTCATAAATACATCATTATACACACAGACACACACATGCTCACACACTCAGTCTCACACTCATTCACATGTCACATGCACAATGCTCACACATACATGTTTACACACTCATGCATGAATACACACACACACACTCACACCTACACACATGAATCACCCACCCCGTGCTCGCAACACTCACACAAACAGTTGGTGCCAGTTCCCAGCTGGGGCCAACCCGGACCCAGCACTGGGAGTCCCTGGGGTCCACTACTAACAAAGCTTTAAAATAAACCCCTGGCCCCGAAAGGCTGCTGGGGACACCAGAGGTTTCCTGGGCTCTTTGAATCAGGTCCTGCCTGCTCCGAGGGGACAGCGGGAGAGGGTCTGGCTGGAAGGAGGAGGCCAGCGCTGCCCAGTCTCCCTCCCCTCCCAGATCCCCTCCGAGGGAGGTAGCAAAGACCGCCCAGAGCCACGCGTGACTCCGACAGCCACCGAGCAGGCCTGGAAAGCCCAGAGGCCACAGCAGGTGCTGCCCTCCGGTTGCGGCTCAGAAAGGCCTCTGCAGGGGCTGGCTTCAGGGTGCTGAAGGACCCAGGTGTGGGGGTCAAGGGCAGGGACGCCCTCGTCTGGGAAACGGCCAGGCCCGCTTGGGGACCAGCGCGCGCTCCAGGAAGAGGAAGCCCAGCTATGGTCAGGCCGGTAAATGTGGGCAGATCAGAGCTTGGTAAGTCAAGACAGGGCAGAAGGGCCACACTGATGTTATCAGGACGCTGGGGCTTCCTGTACAGCGGGTGGTCATCTGATGACAGTTTCAAAAGATCCCCAGGCAGCTGCGTGGGGACTCTGTGGCGGAAGGCCAGGGGCACAGGGAAGCCACGTGGAGGCCTGTTGCCGGCCTGGGCGGACAGGATGAGGGGGCCGAGGGCGGTGGGGCTGGAGGGAGGAGGCCCAGGCCCGGGTGCACTTGGAGGGAGAGGAAGCGGGGCTAGTCAGCAGGCTGTGTGTAGGAGTGGGGACGGAAGGAATCGCGGAAGCCCTATTGTTTCACTCAAGTGAACTGAGTGGGTGGTGGTCTCATTTCCTGAAATGAGAATTCTGGGGGCGGGGGAAGGGGAGGGGGTAGTGATGAAAACCTAACTTGCATCCGTGTTAACTTTGAAATTCCCAGTGGATACCCCAGTGGGCATGGGCAGGAAGACAGGTGGATTGTGGAGGGTTGTGCAAGGGGGCTGACCAAGGATGGGGAGCACGAGACGTCCTCAGCGTACACGCTGGGTGAGATCGCCTGGGTGCGAGCTCCATGTGGAGGGGCCCAGGCCGAGCTTGGTGTGCAGGGATAGGGGACAAAATGAGGCTGGGAGAGAGAGTGGCAAGACAGGGGCAACCCTCAGAGGGCGATGAGGTGAGACACAAGCGCAGAGGCTTCCCAGAGCCCAGCTCAGCACAGAGCAGGGTGCACCCAGGGTGCCCCACAGCCCAGGCTGCCTGCGCCAGAGGACCCCGATCCAAGTCTCTCCGGTCACACTCTTCCCTCCCCAGGTTTTTTCATCGAACCAAAAAATCTCTCCACGTGCAAAGCCACCCTCTTTAGAGACGTCTTCCCTACTGTTGCCCTGATTAATGCGATTCACCAGGTTACAGCTCTGCAAGACTTTCTCTCCCAAATACAGGCTTCATCTCTCAATTGGCTGGGGGGTGTGCCATGGACTCTGACAAAGCCTCTATCTCCCTGTCCCCACCCTCTGTCCCCTGCCGTGGATTATCAGCTCACATTATTGCCCTCCATGAAGGCTGTGGAAGCCCCCAGGGACGGACCCTTTCCCCTTCTGAAGGCACATTGTGTCTTTGCATCACCGAGTCATGAACATTAGCTCATTCAACTTTAATGAGCTGAGCACGCAGCAGGGGTGCAGCAATTTTGGAGAGTGAATTGACTTCAATTGTCAGCTTCCAGCCGGCATGACATCACCAGGTCTTAGCAGAGGAGCCCATGGCCGTAAGGCTTCCCCATGCTCTTCAGGACGTCTCTGAGGCCTGAGGCCGGGCAGGACACAGTGAATTGATGCTCATAGGTGCATTTTCTGGGAAAAGAGTGCAGACTTTTATTGGAATTATCAGCGATAGATACGCTTTTTTTTCTTCTGTTGCATTACAGCTATTGATTCTAATCTTAATTCAACTCTGAACAACTCCAGGGAAAAGGCAGTTGCCTTCACCTCCTGTTGCTGATTTGAACAGACACGTGGCACATTTCTCCTAGAATCTGGCTCCCCCTGAGTCCTTCTTCCTGGTGCTGAGTTCTGGATTCCCGGGTGGCTTTGGTCTGGGGTCCTTGTGTCCCTGTTCCTCCAGCCCATGTTCCAAGTGATGTAAGCACGTCACTGGAACTAGCTCCAAATAGCCACCTCAAGCCTTGCCCTGTCCTGGGATGGAGGTTCGGAGCCCAAGAAGTCTGCATACCAGGTACCAAGGTGGGTCTGCAAAAACAGGAAGCCCCAAAAACGGCATCCCTAACAGAACCCCATTCAAACTTGCTGGGCCTTTTAGACTGTTTTTTATACAGCCTGGTGGTGCCTGTTAGGTCCACAAACATTTGTGGAGCGCCTGCCAGGTGTCTGCTGTAGGCTCCACGGGCCGTTGTGAACAAAACAGACAAACATCTCCACCCTGATGGAATTTACCTTCTAATGGAGCAGATGGTAAACACAGTAAGTTAGGAAATGTCTGTAGTATGTTAGCTGGGGATAAGTGCCCAGGAGAAAACGAAACAGAGAATGACCGTAGTGATAAAGAAGAGCATCACAAACACTTGTACAGCACATGCCACACTCCACACTGGTCTCAATATTCTGTGTGGCTGGGCACAGCGGCTCACACTTGTAATCCCAACACTTTGGGAGGCTGAGGCGAGAGGATCGCTTGAGCCCACGAGTGCAAAACCAACCTGGGCAAGATGGCAAGACCCCGTCTCTACTAAAACTTAAAAATGAGCCAGGCTACTCAGGAGGCTGACACAGGAAGACCCCTTGAGCCCAGGAGTGCAATGCAGACGTGAGCTATTATTGTGTCACTGCATTCCAGCCCTGGCAACGGAGCCAAAGATAAATAAATAATGAATGTTCTGTGTGCATTTGCTCATTAAAACCCTCAGGACAACTGCCTAGGGTTGGTATTGCTATGATTCCCATTTAAATATGGTAAGGGTGGGGCACAGAGGTCAGTACCTTGCCCAAGGTCACACAGCCTTACGTGGTGACCCAAGGTGAAGGAAAAGGAAGGTTGGAACAAGGGAGAGACCGTGGACAGGGAAGGCCGCTGGCACGCTGTGCGCTTGGCGGTGTGCTGGCTGAATCTGGTCACTGCTGGGAACCTTTATGGTTAGCTAGAACCCGGTGCCTGCCGGAGGAGCGAGCCACTCACGGGAGCCAAGGATAGCTTCTTTCTACCTCCCCACCCGTGATTGCTTTTTAGAAAGAAAGGAGAAATCAAAGAGAAATTTGAATACTGTATAAACCTAATGTTAGTGGAGCAATGGAAAAATAAGCAGTCTGGTGAAGTAAACAGGGAACAAAAGACTAGCATATGTTTACCTAGAAGATGCGAAGAATTGTTTCCAGATCAAATGGTTTGGAATGTGACCTTCCACACCTTGAATATAAACACGGATTTGCCAACTGTGAGAACCATTTAAAATACTACGTACTTTAAAGGATGAGAAGCCTGAAAACATTTTTTAGGGAAGAAGAGAACTAGAAGGACAGTGGGCACGTGTAAGCCACGGTATTGTACAGGTTCAGCAGAACGATGGGGAAAAAAACAGAAACAGTGGGTCTACACGGAGACCTCCACCAGCCCCCTCTCCGAAGCCGAGGAGTCCTGCTCAAATGATGTCTGATTGACAGATAATGATGAGGGAAATGCCAGTTCTGCATTTCGTATCTCTGCACTTGAACATTGTCAGAGCCCCACAGAGATGGGATACGGAAGGACCAGCCCAACAGGCGAGGGAGGGGAACCATGCCTCCTGGAACCATGCCAGGGCAATGTGGAAGTCATTGAAATTTACCAGCATCATTTCCATAATCACTTCTGGATGCACAATAGTTGAAGATTGTGCCTGGATTCCCCTTTGCTAGCATTCTGGGGTCACAGCATCAGCATAGAAGGTGGCCAGCCTTTGGCTTTTGCAGCCATTTGTGGAGTCTTTATGGAAGAGCAGCGTGGCCAAGAGACCCCGGCTGCGTCGCCCCATCTGCATTGTGTGAGGTTGGAGTGCTGGCCTCGGACCTGCCCAGTCATGCCTTCGTGGTCAGCTGTTCATCTCATCTGCTACCATGGTAAGAAATGGTTTTTATAAAGCCGTTTATGAGTTATGAAAGTCCATTATTTTCCAACTGGGAAGGTAGACATCAAACTGCAGAATCAATGAGGCAGTCATGGTTTTGAAACCTGAGTACAAGCAGTGGTGCCTTCTGCTGTGTAAGAATTGATCGACTTGGCCCATTTCCCCTTCTCTAGAACACTGAACTGCAGAGTTAGATAGGCAGACGGTGCCGGCGACCATGAGCCTTTCACCTGCTCCACAGTGGACGAAAACTCACCCCAGAGCCGGCTTACACCCTGCAGAGGGCTGCACCAGGTCCACAGTTCTCAGGGATGCCCTGAGTTCATCCTGAAGGGCTCAGACATTTGCCTACACCAGGCCAACGCTGGAGTCAGCGTGGAGGGGAGGGTTACGCCGGGACCACTGAGTCAGCACATTGTGGACCAGTAATAGCGTCTCTCCAACAGGGAAGAGCAATGCCCTGAAGACTGCTGGCGGTGTGTTCAGTGATTCTTGCAGAGCACAGAAAATGAAACATCAGAGACAGAGTCCTTAGGCAGAGCTGGCAATTATCTCCCCCACTGGGCCCAGGCCGACTTCACCTCCAGGTCTTCCTCCACACACATTCCACAGCCCAGCCAGTCCTTCAGGGCGGAACTCAAGATGAATCTGTTCACCGTCTCTGCTCGCTTGGGAGTGAGGGAGGATACACAGCCGAGGTCTGGCATCTCCGCCACGGCTCCTGGACCGGGTGAGGGTGGGAAGGAGCAGTGTGATGATCCACACTCTAGTTTCTTGTCCAAGGCTGCCTGTGGCCAATGTGCTGCCTATGTGGGGAGAAAAGGGAAACACATAGGCTTGTCTCAGGTGTTCCTGGAGGATGTGAGATGGCCACCCATGGCTGAAAACTCACTTGGTTCACGAAAGTCCGTGACGTCTGGACCTGAGACCCAGCTTACCAAGTGCTAGCTACATGACCTCACCCCTCAGTGTATTTATCTATGAAATGCGGATAGTACTAGCATTGGAGGACAAGTAAATCAGCCAACATTTGTAAAGTGTTCAGAAGGTGCCTGCTGTGCAGGAAGCACCACTGGCCACTAGCTATCACTGTCATCGCTGCTGTCCTCAATGACTGCAGCCAGCAGCTGGGCTGGGACGGCTGAAAGTGACTGGCAGTAGAGGAGGTGAGAACAGAAGGGAGGCCCCGACGCAGAGGGGCCAGCGGCCATGCAGGCTGAGCTCCGACAGGAGCAGTGGCCGCAGCGGGGAGCCTCGACCCGGGAGCTGGTCGTGATGTGCAGGTGGGGTGGGCAGGGTGCTCCCATGTAGAGCACAGGAGGAGAGGGTTGTGTTCCCAAGTCTGGAAGGGGCTAGAGCAAAAAGAGACCTGGGCAGGCCCAATGAGGCCTGGCGACTCGGTGTCCTCCGCAGACGCAATGCTTCCTATCAAAGCAGGTTCCCAAATCCTGGCTTCTTCCTGCCTCTCAGTCGTTATCATTGCTCCTTCAACCATCAGAGAGCCCGGACTCTCATCTTTCAGTGACTTATCAAGGCCAGACTATTACTCAGAATCTCCACTGTAAATCAGACTAGTGTTCAGATAAACGCTAATGCTTAAGGCAAAAGTCTTGGACTCAATGAAGGAGTCGACATGGTAAGGTGTGCTTCTGGCCCATCATCCCAGAAACCTCGTCTGACACCCTCCACCACGGGCCCTCCACACGGGAGGGGATGCCCAGACAGTTGTGCACACAGAAACATTCATCCACACTGGTTTGCTCTGCAGTCCCAGCAGGCCACCAAATGGAGTGGAGAAAAAGATGTCTTGGGGCAAAAGACAAAGTGCGATTTGATACCCCGATCTCCTGTAAGCAAAGTTCTAATTAGCAGAATCGTTTCTTCAGCAATAGTACAGAGAGACTGCAACAGATCTGAAACTCCGATAGGCTTTGTCCAACCTGGCAGAGTGGATTCTTAACATGAAATAATCCACAGCAACCACTTTCCGAATTGGGCCAATTTTCAGACCTAAATTACCTCTGGCTCCACGGTAGCATCTGCCCATGAAATCAGCTTCTACCAAAAGCTTAAACTCTCCAGCAGCAATTATCTGGAACAGCCTCAAAACTGCATTTTTGCCATTTGAGACTGTTTTCCGCAATTGCCAGCCATCTCGCCTCTTAGCATGCCTGTGGGAAGGACAGGCCGGCGGTTACGGTGTGATTCCCTAATTGAAGTTGTTGTCCTTGAATCCTTTATGACCATCAGACATAACACCCGGTGAAAATGACGCCAACTGCATTTAGAGTTATTCAAAACCTGCCACCTCGCAGAGGAAAGTACAGCCCACCCTCAGGGATGCAGGTCTTGACTCCGTCCTGGCTGAACTCTCAACAATTCTCCCCTGCAAACTCCCAAAAGGAGACTTGATGATCTCTTCCACATAGCACTTAATAGGGAAGCAAAAACTATTTTCAACTGAGGGAGTGTTTTTGCAAAGTGGAAATCAAATCCATTTGTTAATCTTCAAAAACTCTGGGCTGTGCAGATTCTTGGGAAGGCATTAAGTATATGCATCACAGCAGCGATGGACTCTCAGCAAATGGACCCCGACAGCTCCAGAACCAAGCACTTGCCTGGGGGAACTCCTCCCAGCAAACGCTTCTCAAATGGCCAGCCTAGGTCCTGTTTGCCATGCTGGCTGTGAACTACTGGTACGTGCCTATCACCAATAGATATTATAACATCAACCTTCTCTGCAGAGTTTATGGGTGATTTTTTTGCACAGAAATAAGGATTGTGGTTTACAACACTGCAGTGGTCTTAAGCTCAAAGTCCTCATTCTTCAACCCGAGAGTTCTTTATTTTGGTTACCCCCCAATTACATGTAACACAGGCTCCATCAAGACAGCGACAGTGTGCGTTCGCTTGATTAAAGTAAGCCCGCGGGCAACAGGGTAGATTCCTAACCCCTAACTTTTACTTAAACTAGAATATGTGAATGGGAAAATGCAGAAAACAAATCTGCCAAACAATGTTTCCGTTTTCTCATGCCTCAAAATGATCTGCTCAGGCCGGGGTTGTTATTTTCTCCAATGCGAGTCCCTGTGAGGGCAAAATCAGCGTTGCCTTTCCCATGTGCCCTCATCAGACGGTTTCAGGCAGAACTTTCCTGCAAACACTGAGCCACATTGGCCTAGAGGGTCGGTCAGTTCACATTTATTCGGCCCTGACTGTTCACCTGGAGTCGTGCTGATTTCCATTCACCTAAGAAGTAAAGATTTCCCAGGACTGGTTCCAAATCCTGCTCGTATGCTACGGAACTTAGATGCGTCTGTGAAAAACTGAGAAGGCTCCACATATCTGAGACAGCTGCCAGGCATGTGCTCGGAAAGCCTCTGTGGAAAAGCAAAGCTTTCTGCGTTTCAGTGAAAACGCCCATGAGGTTTCAGTCCTCCCTCCTCTGAAGAGGCAGGGGAGGCATCCGGCCACTTTGGGTTTCGACAGAGGAGGGTTAAGAAGTTGGGCAACACCAGCACCAGTGAACCCTCGGGGACCCAGAGAGCAGCAGCCTGGTTTGGTTTTCAGTCACCCGCTGCAGCGGGAACAATGATGTGGGGGTGAGATCAAGTTCAAGAACAGCACACACAAGCAAAAATCTAATTGTTCCTGTTGCTACATTCTGAACATCTCCTCCTCTGTTTTCTTTTAAAGAGCATTGCTCAGAAGGTTAAATTCGTTGGCTAAGACATCCCCTGAAAAGCTTAGTAACTTGGAATTTTGGTGGCCACGGTTTTCTTCCTGTGTGAGCTTCCCTCCAAGGTTAATCTTAAATATAGAATCTCCCTCCTCGTTCCTTCCAAATCCTCTTTTCTTTCCGAGCCATCCAAGTACATGGTTAGGCTCCATTCCTGTTCTCGGTGGAGTATACCGTCATCTCTGCCAGACTTCCTCCAGCTGCCGCCCATGAGCGCATCTGCTGTAGAGTTCCCCACTTGAAAGATGTCCCAGAAAGCCTGGCCCCGTCTTATTCCCAGAGGAATCCCAGAGCCCTGGGAGACAATGGCTAACAGCTGGTCCTGAGATTGTGGTACAGACTTTTGAAGCCACAACTGGCAAATTGGAAGAATATGATGCAGTGCAGGCGGACTGGTTTGCCTGAGCTGATCCGGACCAAAGACAGGGTGTGGAAGAGGACCAGTGGCTATGGCCGAGGACGCAGCAGGCCACTACTTCTGTCCTGCACGTCTGTCCATCCCTAGTGCTGGGTATCTGTGATTTGTTTTCAAATCTCAATAGTTTGGGGGGTACAGGTGGATTTTTGGTTACATGGATAAGTTCTTTAGTGGTTGTTTCTGAGATTTTGGTGCACCCATCACCCTGAGAAGTTTACACTGTACCAATGTGTAGTCTTTCTTTTATCCCTCACTCCCCTCTCACACTTTCCCCTGAGTCCCCAAAGTCCATTATATCTTTTTTTTTTCTTGAGACATAGTCTGGCTCTGTCACCCAGGCTAGAGTATAATGGCTCGATCTCGGCTCACTTCCACCTCCGCCTCCCAGATTCAAGCGATTCTCCCACCTCAGCCTCCCAAGTAGCTGGAAACACAGGCGCTTGCCACCATGCCCAGCTAATTTTTGTATTTTTGTAGAGACAGGGTTTCACCATGTTGGCCAGGCTGGTCTTGAACTCCTGACCTCAGCTGATCCACCTGCCTTGACCTCCTGAAGTGCTCAGATTATAGGTGTGAGCCACCGCACCTGGCCCATTGTGTCATTCTGATGCCTCTGCATCCTCATAGCTTAGCTCCAGCTTATAAGTGAGGACATACGATATCTGGTTTGCCGTTCCTGAGTGACTTCACTCTGAATAATGATCTCCAGATCCATCCAGGTTGCTGCAAAGGCCATTATTTTGTCCGTTTCATGGCTGAGTAGCATTCCACGGTGTATACACGCCACATTTTCTTCCACTTACTGTTTGATGGGCATTTAGGTTGGCTCCGTATTTTTGCAATTGCAAATTGTGCTGCTATAAACATGCTTGTAGGGCACCCATGATAATATAATTGTTTCCATCTTGGTCACTATCTGCCATATCATAAACACAAAATGATGACTTCACAAGAGGATGGGCCAAATGAGAAGCAGGACTGTGAGGGAAGGAATGCTTGTTAAAGTAAAACTATTCTCAATAATTGAGAGAGGAATTTTAGAAACTAACTCTGGCCAAGAGGTTTTTTTTATTTATGTTCTCAGCATTAGAGCTGTGTCCAAACCATCCCTGCTGACACAGCCGTGACAGCTAGGATAAACAAGCCTTCGAGAAACTGTCTGAGGAGCCACATGGGAGCTGCCGCCGGGCCTTCCCAGGAGCTCCCTCACTTCCCGTGTCCACTAACTTCCCACCACAAAGGTGGGCCCGTCCGCTTATGATTTTGAAACTAAAGTGAATTTGGTGTGCAGAAGCCATGTCTCAGGGTGGAAAATGGCTCATCTCTACTGGAAAACACTGACAGGCCATTCAATTCATTGCTGAGCAAAAATCAGAGTGAGAGTGTCCAAAATGAGGCAGCAGGAGGAAGGAACTCACAGGCACATGGGGAAAGGTCATGTGGCGGCAGCGTTTGCTCAGCATTCCCCAAACTGCCTCCAGACCAGCAAGAAGAAATGAAGGACAGTCTGCCAGCACTGCCACTTGGAGGACTTGGTGTAAGGAGAAGCTGCAGCCCTCACTGGTCCTGCTGCTCTTGCTCCAGTAGCTTCTGCAAGCTGTGGGATCTCCAGTCCCATTACTAACACAAGTTAGCATAAACATACCTTACCCAAACAGAGAAGAAAAGATACACAGTATGTATAAATACATACTATAGATGCATAATACATAAAGTGTGTCTATAACCTAAAGATCTTGTGGCCAGGCACAGTGGCTCACACCTGTAATCCTAGCACTTTGGGAAGCCCAGGAGGGTGGATCACCTGAGGTCAGGAGTTCAAGACCAGCCTATCCAACATGGTGAAACCCCGTGTCTACTAAAAATACAAAATTAGCCAGGCATGGTGGTGTGTGCCTATAATCTCAGCCACTTGGGAGACTAAGGCAGGAAAATCGCTTGAACCCCGGAGGCGGAGGTTGCAGTGAGCCAAGATTATGCCATTGCACTCCAGCCGGGATAACAAGTACGAAACTCTGTCACACAAAAAATAAATACAAATAAAAAATTAAGTAAACAAATAAGATTTTGTATAAAAATACAAAATTAGGGCTAGACAGCAAGCAAAGAATGCAATGCACTTGCAACTAACATTTCCCAATAGTGCATTAAATGCCACCACAGCTGAACTCCTGATCCCAACATCATTAACAGAACAACGGGGAAAGTAAAGATTTTAGTTTTATACATGTACATTGAACCCAGGCACCAGCAGATCTGATAGCACATCGGTCATCCAGACAATTAAAAGAATTTCACTGAGTTTCCAAAAAGGGTAAAGAATTCAGGAAAAAAGTGTTCTGGAAACTCCACGCCCCTCCCACCCCCCAGTTACCCCAACCCTCTGAAATGGAGCTGTCCCATTTGCACTGAACCCCTCTGCAAAAATTTATGATTGGAATCATGTATGTGAAAAGAATGCCACCCTAGGGGACCCGGGGATTGCATTCTGGACAGAGGACGGTGTGGGAAGGAGCCAGGTGGTCTTGCGGGAGATGCTGCAAAAGTGAGATGCGGCTGCACAGGAAACACTTCCTAAAAGTCAGAAGAAAAAGTTTGTGCTCAGCAGCCGGGGCAGTGGGGGGAGAGGAAATAACTCACAAATCTGAATTGTGTCCTACAATACAATATATTCCATCCTGATCAACCAAATAGTTGGCAGGAAAAGTACTTTGACTTTTATATCCTTTTCTCCAGACAAAGAGCTCTGTGTATGGCTATTTGAATAGGTGCGCTTGTGGGACAGCTGCTGAGACGCGACCCTGTGCTTGCAGCAGAAAGAGCTGATGCTACTCCTGGAGCCACACAGAGCTGCCTGCGGGAGCCGTACACTGACTGCCAATGGAGGGCCTACCTCAGAGACAAATCCAGACTCACTTCGTGTCACACGTTCCACAGACATCTAGCAGGAATGGAAGAGTTTTCTAGAACCTCCGAAATACTGCCTGGGTTCAACTCGTCTTGATCAGTTACTACCTTAGTTACTCTCAGCAAGTAACTCAATCCCTCTATGCCTCAGTGTTCTTATCTGTAAAATGATAAAAATAATAGTCCTTACTTAATGGAGTGGTTATGAAGATTAAGGAGTAAGTGTAAAGCACTTAGACAGGAATGATCTCTTGAGAAATGTTAGCTGCTGTGGTTGTGGGACACAGCGGGACATCTTTCAGTAAGTGGTGGCTGATGTTATTGTTACAAGAAAACCCCTCTCCCTGCAGCAACAATGAACAACAATCAATAGCTATTCTCGAGCTGAGAACGCACACCCACTTAGAGTAAGCAGGCTGTTCTATGCTCCAGGCTTCACCATATCTGTCACTTTCATATCTCTTCTTTAAGAGATGATCCCAAACTTTCCACACTTAGTTTTATTAACACTTCTCCAATTAACCTGCAAACTCCACAAAGTCAATTTCTTTTTCTACCTTTCTCGATTTGGCAGAAGCATAGTCAACAAGTGAGGAGAGAAATGAAACATTTGGTTATAGAATCTTCATATCCCTCACCCGGCTACAAAGAGATAAAGAGACCATGGCAGAACCCTTATGTGAGAAAAGGGAAGGAAGACCATCCTGTGATTGTCAGAAGAAAAAAAGTTGGATTTGTCTGAAATTGACCAAGAACCTCTTCGCGAATCTAACACTTGGTTTCTTTTATTGATAATGTTTTCAATACAATCTACTTTCGGCTTCACAGGAGAAACTGACGATGTCCACATTTCTGCCCAATTTTGTAATCTGTCTATAAAGGTTTATATACTACTCATTTTTGACACAAGTTTTATTGTGACATTTGTAGATTCACATGCCACTGTAAGAAGCACAGCAGAGAGACACCCGTTCCCTTAACACAGATTCCTCCAATGCGACACCTGGCAGAATTGCAGTACAATAGCCCATCATGGCACAGACATTTCTGATGTTAGAACACCACGTTTTGACATTATGTCGCCACACACCCATTTACCACATCCACTAGCTCCCTAATCCCAACCAACCACTAATCTAGTTTCTGTTTCTATAATTTTGTCACTTCAAGATGTCAAACAGATGTCACTTTTGGGATTGCGTTTCTTCACTCACCATCATTATTCCTGGGAGACTCATCCAGATTGTTGTGTGTGCATAGTTATTTCCTTGTGCCCCATGGTGTGGGCTTGCCCGGGTTTGCTTAGTCATTCAGTCTTTGAAAGACATCTGCACTGGTTTAACTTTGGAACTTCACAAATAAGGCGCTATGAATATCCCACACAGGTTTTTCTGTGAATGTAGGCCTTCATCTTCTTAGAATCTGTGTCCAGAGTGCACATTATGGGTTGCACTGCATGTTTAGCTTCTTAAGAATCCACCATGCTGCACAGTTTTACATTCTGTCTGGCAATGTGTAAGTGGTCTGAATTTTTGCCAGGATTTGGTACTGTCGCTGTGTTTTACTTTAGCGATTCTGATCAGTGTGTAACACTATCTAACTGTGCTTTTAACTATCATTTCCCTAACGGCTAATGATGAAAGTCTTCCCATGTGCTCATTTGACATACACGTAGATATATATCCTCTTCAGTAAAATGTCTTTTCCTGCCTTTTGTCTATGTTTTAGTTGCTCATTGTTCCATTATTCAGGTTTACAGATGTTACGGATTTCAGATATTGGCCCTTGGTTAGATGCGCGGCTTGCAGATACCTTCTTTCGGCATTGTCTTCTCCCTCCTTTAGCGGGGTCTTTCGCAAAGCTAACATTTTTAAGTTCAATTCACCAATTTTTCTATTTATGGGTGGTGCTTTCTTTGGTGTCAAATCTAAGAACTCTTTGCTCAGCTCTAGATTGCAAAGGCTTTCTCCAATTTTTTTCCTAAAAGCTTTAGAGTTTACATCTAACTCTGTGATATATTTTGAGTTACTTTTTGCACAAGTATAAGACAGACCAAAGTACAATATCTTTTGGCCTACCGATATTCAAATTGATCCGGCAGTATTTGTTGGAAAGGCTATCTTTCCTCCTTTAGATTGTTTTTGGTATTTTGTTAAAGATCAGTTGGGCATATTTGCGTGGGTTGATGTTGGGATTCTGTACTCTTTTGCTTTGATCAAAATGCCCATCCTTCTGCCAGTATGCCGCAGTCTTGATTACAGTAGCTGTGTGATGCGTTTTGAACGCAGGTAGATTGATTTCTCCTACTTTATTCTTTTTCAAAATGCTTTTACCTATTCCGGTTTGTTTGCCTTTCCATATAAGTCTTAGAATAATCCTGTCTATATCTAGAAAATATCTTGCTGGGATGTTGATAGGAATTGCATTAAACTTGTGCATCATTTTGAGGAGAACCAACGTTCTTACTACATTGAATCATCAAATCCATGAACTCAGTCACTCCATTAAGATCTTCTTTGGTTTCTTTCATCAATATGTGTACTTTTTATCATTAAAGTCTTGAATTTTCATTTTTGACTCACTGACTGTGAATGATATATTTAAAAATTGTATTGTCCACACGTGCACTGCTAGCACGTAGAAATACTATTGACTTTTAAGCCTGTGATATAGCCTTGACCTTGCTGAAGTAACTTACTAATTCTAAGAGTTGCACTGTAAGTTCTTGAGCATTTACACGTAGACGATCAGCAAATAAGACAATTTCATTTCCGTTTCAATCTGTGCATCTTTTCCTTCTTTTTCTTGACTATCACACAGGGTAGAATTTCCAGCACTACGCTGAGTAAGGGATTTAAGAGTTAACATCCTTGTCTTTACCTTTGGTGTAAAGGATTCAGCCTCTCTTTCATCTTCAGATATAATGTTAGCTGTGGGCCTTTTGCACATGTTCATTCTTCATCAAGTTGAGAAAATTTCCTTTTTTCCTATTTTTCTGAGAGCTTTTGATACGAATGGCTGTTGAATTCTGCAAAATGTTTTTTATGATGATATGTATGCTATTGTAATTTGTTCAGTTGATAGGGAAGTTTACACTGATTTTGAATATTGAACCAGCCTTAAATCCCTAAATAAAACCCACTTGGTGACAGTGTACAATTTTTTTGATACATTGCTAAATCTACTTGCTAATAATTTTGTTAAAGATTTTTATATTCCACTATCCCTCTGTAGGGACAATGGTCTGTCGTTTTTTTTTTCTTTGTTTACTCTCTTTTTCTGGTTTTAGTATAAAGGTAATACTAGTTTCATAAAATGAATTGAGAAGTGTTCCCTCCTCTTTTATTTTCTGGAAGAGATTCTACAGAATTTATACTAATGCTTCTTTATATATTTTGTCAACTGAACCAGTGAACCAAGCCTGAGTTTGTTTTCTTCAGGAATCCAATTATGAATTCAATTTGCTTAATAGTGATAGGATAATTCAAATTATTTCTTTCATATTGGATGACTTCAGGCAGTTTGTTGGTTTTTGAGGATGAGTCCATTTCACCTAAGTTGCAAAAGCTGTGTATGAAGAGCTGTTCATGGTATTCCTTTACTATCCTTTTGATGTCTGTAAGATCTCAATGATGTCCCTGATCATCTGTGACAATGACATTTGTAATGTTGCTAATTTGTTTCTTCTTTCCTTTTTTTCCATCAGTGGTGTTTGGTTTGTCAATTATATTGATCTTTTCAAAGAGCCGGCTCTTCGTTTCATTGTTTTTTCTCTATTATTTTACTGTTTTCAATTTCATGTGATTTCTGCTTTTATCTGTAGTATTTCTCCTGTTGGTTTTGGATTTCCTTTCTTCTTTCTGTAGGCTCTTAGAATGAGATCTTAAGTTACCAATTTAACATTTTCTTCTTTTCTAATGTATGCATTTAGTGCTATCGATTTCTGTTCCAGCATTGCCTTAACTGAGCCCTAAAAATTTTCATATGTTGTGTTTTCATTTTTGTTGAAGTCAATGTATTTTTTTTTAAACTTTACTTTTCACTTCTTCTTTGCCCTATGGATTATTTAGAACGGGTTGTTTAATTTCCAGGTGTTTGGAGATATTCCTGTTGGATTTTTGTTTTTAATTTCTAGTTGTATCCAGTCATGGCTGGGGAACACTCAGTGTCACTTCAGTTTTTATACTTGCTGAGGTGTGTTTTACAGCCCAGGATATGGTTTATGTTGCTGTAACATCTCTGGGCACTGGCAAAGCATATGGATTCTGCTGCTGTTGGGTGGAGTGCTCTACATATGTCAGTTAGATCTTGTCAATTAGACATTGTTGACTCCTTATATTTCTTTGTTGATTTTCTCTCTATTTGTTCAATCAAATGTTGAGAGATGGGTAGGGAAGCCTTCAACTATAATTAAATATTTTTTTTTCTTTCAGCTTTATCTATTTGCCTGACATATTTTTTAACTCTATTTTTGGTATATTTGCCTTCTTGATAGATTGGCCCCTTTTATCTTTACATAATTTCCCTCTCTGTCTTTGCTCTGAGGCATACTTGATCTGATATTAATACAGCCACTTCTATCTTCCATAATTAATGTCCGCATAACATATCTTATTTCATTTTACTTTCAATCTGCCTATACAGTAGTGTTTGAAGAGGGTGTCTTGTAGACAATATATAGTTGGCCATATTTTTTAATCCACTCTTCCAACTTCTGTTTTTTATTTCAAATATTTAGACCATTTATATTTAACTTAATTATTGATATGTTAGGGTTTAGGTCTGCAATTTAATTTTTTGTTTTCAGCTTTTATTTTTTACTTGTTTCCTTTCTCCTGCCTCTGACTTTTATTTAAACATATTTCTAATTCCATTTTTTTTTAATCTATGGGGTTTTTTTGGTAAAACTTTTAAAGTGGTTTCTCTAGGTACTATACCACATACACAAAATTTATCACACTTTTATTGGTGCCATCATTTTACCTGTCCAAATAAATTACAGAAATTTTACCTCCCTTTGTGTCTCTTTACCTTCCCCTACTTATAAAATAATTGTCATAAATATTTCCTCTATAGCCTTCAAACATAATTTGGAAAACTCAAAAAGATGAAGAAAACCTTTTCTATATATTCATATTTTGGCTTACTATCTTCTTTCTTCTCTCCTGATGTTCTGAGTTTCTTTCTCTTACCACTTGCATTCTGTTTGGAGAACTGATTATAGCCATTCTTTAGGGTAGGTTTGCTGGTGTCAAATTCTCTTTGTTTTCCTTCATTTGAAAATGTTTTGGTTTTCCCCTCATTCCTGAAGAAAATTTTCCCTGGGTTGGCAGTTCTTCCCTTAAAACACTTGAAAAATGTTCTGCCACTTCCTTACGGTTTTCATGATTTCTTATGAGAAATTATTTGTCATTAAAATTGCTTCTCCTCTATGGGTAAGGTGCTGTTTTTTTCTGACTACTCTTTAATATTTTTTCTTTGTCTTCGGTTTTCAGGAGTTTAATTATGATGTGCCTCAGGGGTCTGCTATTTGAGGGTATCTCGGCCTCTTGAATCAGTAGATTTATTTCTGTTGCTGAATTGGAGGAGTTTTTAGCAATTGTTCCTTCAGTTGCACTTTCTGCCTCACCCTCTTTCTCCTATCCCTGTGGAATCTGATAGCACCAATGTTCAGTCTTTTGTTATATTCCCACAGGTCCCTATGGCTCTCTTCCATTTTTTTTCGCTCTATTTTCTTTCTGTAGTTCAGATCGGTTAATTTCTCTTATTTTTTTTCCAATTCACTGATTCTTTTCACTGCTCCCTTTCCTCTGTTCTTAAGCCCGTCCACTTCAGTTATTTTATTTTTAAGTTCTAACATTTCCATTTGGTTCTTCTGTATATATTGGCTGAGTCTTTTTTTTTTTTTTCATTTTTTCCAAGTGTGTTCAAATTGTTTATTGAAGCGTTTTTGTCATGGCTACTTTAAAATCTTTTCAGATAATTCTGATATCTCTGTCTCTGGGTGTTGGCATCTGTTCATTGTCTTTTGTCCTTCAGTTTAGGATCTTCCTGGGTTTTTGAATGGTGAGCAATTTCCAGGTTCAAGTAGTATTTCCTGTGTCGGTGGGCATATTCACATTTTGAGCTTGGGTATTCTGATTTAGCTGATTTTTTTTTTTTCTTGTCAGCACTCCTGCAGGGGAAGAGGGCAGGATGCAGCATCATTACTACCGGGTGGAAGTAGAAGTTCATGTTCTTCATGGCATCTCTGTTGGCACCCGAGGGCAGGGCAGGGATGTTGTTTCTCATCACTGCCAGGCAGATGTGGGAGTTCCAGCTCTACCTATGATCTCCACTGGCACCATGGTGGGGTGGGGTGGGGTGGTCTCATTCTCCTTGGGCCACAGTGAAAGTCCTGATGTTCCACCAGGTGTCTTCTGATACTACCCCAGCTGGTAGAGGGAGGTACCTCATTACTGCTGGGTAAGAGTAAAAGTCCAGGCTCTCCACACGGTCCCACTGACACAGGGGTGGCAGGGGCTCCTTACCAGCTGGCAAGTGTGAAAGTTCAGCAGTCCTATTTGGCCTCCTCTGCCACCATCCAGGTAGGATGTGGAGGCATCTCATTACAGCCCGCCAAGTGCAAGAACTCAAGCTCCCTACTCAGCCCTTGCTGGCATGAGTGGGGTTGGGTCCAGCTTGCTCAGCGGCATTTGGCTACAATAAAGCAGTGTTGTCTTGGAGTTTTCGGCCTTGCTGCCCTTTTCCTGGCTTTGGTTGGAGAGAACATGCTTCTCTTGGGGCTTTTTGCTCTCAGCCCATTACTGTTTCCAGTTTCCTGGCTTCTTCAGCTCCACGTCTAGGATATATGGGGCCAAAAGAAAACCCCGGGAATTCATGACTATGTCTTCTCTCTTGTCCCACAGCCCACAGTAAGTTTACCTTCTTCTCTCTGCCCTTCACAGTCTCCTTTTGATTGGCTCCTGTATAAAGTCCTGTATTTTTGGTTATGTTTAGATGGAGGAACGGGGAAAAGTATATCCACTGCATCTTCCTGGAAGCAGAAGCCCCAACTCTCACATTTTTAATCTCGTGACTTTTAATATAACTTAAACTACTAAGTGAAATGACGTTATATGGCCATGGTGAGATAATTTAAAACTCAAAATTAATGTCAAAACCACCATATCATTGTTTATACTCTGATAATGCAGTTTTACATTTTATAAAGAATATTACAGAATATCTCTGTATTTCATACAGAATATTAAAGTAATATAAAGATTGTATATCTTTTAATAAATAAGCTTGAGAAATATAATTTTTTAAATAGTACATAATGGAAAAAGTAAAAACATATGTATATTCACATATTATATACAATATATACACTGTATATATAAAGAAGATGCAACTCTAACTTTACAATGGCACCACTGAAAATGTTCAATCAAAATACTTGTTAAATCTTTATTTTATGAGGCATTCCACTGGACGCTGTGGAGAGTAGAAACATGAAAAAGACAGAAGTCCTGTCCTCCGAGAACTGACAATCCAGTAGTTCATTTAAATACATGAGACCCAGAAACACTGGATTTTAACTGAAGGGTTTGGGCAGGCATCACGGAGGAGAAAAATGTTCAAGGTAAGCCTTGAAGAATGGGCAGACCTTTATTGATCACCAACTGTGTGCCAAACAGCTGTTATCTATGGGAAAGACAGGCATCTCCAGCAAAACTAACAGCTGAGTAAATTCCTAGAGGCAGGCATGTGCCTCCAAAAATGCAAGCAACATCAGGTCTCTGAGTGTAGGTGTAGAATGTGCTTAGGAGAAGGAAATCATAATCTACAAGTTACCATCAGCAATGAGCACCTCATGTCTCCCATGGAACTCAGAGCCCACAAAAAAAATCACTGAAGGTTTTTGATAGGGAAAAGGGCTTGCTCTTACACTCATGTTTTAGAATAAAAAGATATAAATGAATTATGTAGATAAAAGAAACAAGCAATATCTCTTTAAGGAAGGTGGAAATCCAAAGATTGTCTCAGTTTCTATCATGTGTCGTTTTAAATTCTCTCAGCTACATTTCCCCCAGCTTTTCAATGGAAATAATAGAGTGACTATGAGAATTCAGTGAGAGACCAACTGTGGCAGTGTTTTAGAAACAGTAAAATGTGTTATTGAACACAATTAGCCTTTAGTTGAAGAGGGAGAAGCTAAGGTCAAGGAGTCCAGCTGCACGGAATTGTGACCATCAAGGCAAAGTGCACCATGGGTCTCCACGAGTGCTTTTGCTGTAGAATTGGGCTGGCCTTAAGAGACATTTCTAAAAGCGATGCAACAGAACATGGCAGCTTGGGGCTGGGCAGGGAGAGAGCTTTGCGCTTCGCTGGGCACTTTACGAGCCTTCTTCTCTTGGCGGCTCTGCTCCTCTGGCTGCACTCTTCCTTCCTTCTCCTCTGATTATATTTTGTCTTCTTCCCTATTTCCATCTACCTTAAGACCTTTTTTCCTGGGTGCTCCCTGTGTCTTCTCTCTCCCTTCTCACCTTTCCCCACTCCACCACCCCTCAGGCTGCAATAAACTCTGCCACTGACCCAGACCTGGAGACTCTCTGCCCTTCACTGGATCACAAGTCCTGCAGGTGTCTAACTTAGAATGTTTGCAATAACTCACTTCTCTTATTTTCCGATGATAATCTGCCACCCTTCCTCCCGCCATTTACAGATCAGAAAAAGCTTCAGCCGGAGAAATAGAATTAGAGTGGACTTTCAAGGATAGATAGAATTTGACAGGCAGAGATGGGGAGAATAGTAACATTTAGGTATGTGATGATGATATGTGTTCAAATGCTGTGTATGCTTGACTCAAGCAGAGCGTGTTCATTCACTAAGTCCACAAAGGTGTAAGTGTCTGTTAAGTATCAGACACTATTCTACGCATTAGCTTAGAATGCTATCTAATATTATTAATAATTAATAATATTATTAGAATAGTGTCTAATATTAGCAGTTTCAAAAAGCAGAGGTCCCTGCCCTCACAGAGCAAAATCTAACCGGAGAGACAGGTATATTTCAAGTCAACAAACTAAAAAATCTGTAACAGTGATTCTATTAAATAATTGCTCTGAATAAAAGCAGATGGTGATGAGAGAAAGCTCAAGTGGGCAAAGAAGGGTTACTTCGAGTTGGATATCAGGGGAACATCACTGAGAAAGTGACCTTAAGGATTAGCAGGCATCAGGCAGATAAAGAGTGGAGAACATGGCATTTGGATGGGCTCTGTGTGAGGCAAGATTCCTATTCTAGACAGGCCAGCACAGTAGTGGAAGCAGGAAGAAGGGAGATTTGCTCACGATAAGGAGAGCGGAAGACAAACCAGATGACAGAGGCTACACAGCAGGTAGAGGTCGACTCAACTGCAAGTGCCATGGGAAACCACTGAAGGTTTTAATCAGGGAAGTAACGTGATCTGAGTTCATCGTAAGGGAAATAGTAGACAATAAAACTGGAAACAGTTTGGGAACACGCTGTGGAAAGCCTTCAGTGACAGTCCTGGAAGTTTTCACCTAATTCATAAGACAGTGGAGAGTTTTCCAGGACTTTATTTTTTTAAGCAATCACTTGGTTCCAGATTGATTACACAATAAATACATATTATAAAGTAATCGGAAACAAATAAGCAAAAAGAATATAAACATAACCCATAAGCAAACCAGTCAGATAGCATCCATTTTAGTGCACTTTGGAGTTTTCTCTCTCAGACACCTTTCCATGCATCTACTTACCTATGATTTAATACAGTACCATATGTTGATTAGTATACATAAGCACACATATTACAAAAGGAGGGTCTTGTGGTCTTACTGAATAGAGTGTTTTGTAAACTTCTTTTTCCTTTGCACTATGTATTAGGAACATATGTTTCAATAAAAACACTTAAAATGACATCATTTTTAATGGCATCTCATTGTATGTATATTTCACAATGGATCCAATTAAACTCAAATGTTCAACTTTTAAGTTTCTTCAGGTTTTCTGTGCTGAGGTTAGCCTGCATTACAGTTGGTATCATCACAACAAAGTGTCTGCATAAATCAATAATCAATTTTTAGAATATTTTCCTGTAAATGTAAGTGCCAGGTAAAACACTGGTGAACATGTCAAGGCTTTAAATGCATCCGATCTCATTACCCTTCACAAAAGTTGTGTGAATTTATAATACCCCTATAGTACAGAAATGTGCCACCTTCCCCAAAGCACTGGGTGCCGTCAGTTCTTTTTACTTTTGTCATTTGGTAAAGGGAAACAGCATCTCGTCACCAGATATTTTGTATTTCTTTGATTACTGATGAGATTGAACATTTTTAATTGTCAGTTACTAGTCTTTGTTTTTCCTCTTTTATAAATTTATTGGCTGTCTTTTACTAATTTTTATGTTGGTGGATTTATCGTTTCCTTTCTATATGTAGTTACATATTTAATAAATATATTTTGATTACACATACTTAACATTTACACCTATCCATATGTGAGTTTCTTTCTTTTTTTTTTTTTTTTTTTTTTTTTTATACAGAGTATAAATCTTTAACCCACGCTGGAGTGCCGTGATGCGATCTCGGCTCACTGCAACCTCTGCCTCCCGGGTTCAAGTAATTCTCCTGCCTCAGTCTCCTGAGTAGCTGGGATTACAGGCATGCACCACCATGCCCAGCTAATTTTTGCATTTTTAGTAGAGGCAGTGTTTCACCATATTGGCCAGGCTGATCTCAGACTCCTGACCTCAGGAGACCCACCTGCCTCGGCCTCCCAAAGTGCTGGGATGACAGGCGTGAGCCACCATGCCCGGCCGTGACACATTTTTTCTATATCTACCAATAAAACCCTTTTCTGACATATGACGCAAATGTATTTTCACAGCTTGCAATTTGCATTTTATGATACTATTTTACCATACAAAAATGTATCCATTTTGTTACTCATGCATTTCCTTTATGATTTCTCTCTTAGAAGCCATACTTAGAAAGCCCTTTGCCCCCCAGGCCCATGCAGCCTCACACTGTAATAAATTTATTCCTGCCACATAAGTCTGGAATCCTTCTGCCCTGTGGTATGAATTGCACTCCTGTCAAGCTTTTCCCCACGTAGTTCGTAACAGACTAGAAAGACTCTTGTCCACACAAACATCGACACGCCCCTCAGCCTGTTTCTGCACTCTCTGTGCTGGGCCATTGATTTTTCTGTCTATTTCTCAGCCACTGATGGACTGTTTGAAAGTTCATAGTTGGTCCATGGTTCATTTCAGTATTCAGTAGGGCAAGTCATCCTTTTCTATGTTTTTTGTCAAAATTGTATTAAAAGTTTTGTGTAGATGAACAAGCCTGGAACCATGCGTGGGAATGCCAGCCTGACGTGACATAGGAGACAGAGAAGGAGGAGGCGGGCTCAAAAAGGACCCTGCACCCAGAAGCCCCCTTCAGGTAGGAGATCTCAAAGGTAATTCGCATTCTGACCTTAAATCCCCAACTGATGATGGGGCCAAAAATCTCACTGACCTCCGGTTATGATCTAAGGGCTCATGCATAAGCCCCAAGGGGTGTGATTATCAAGTACCTGTGAGGGTTTGCTGAGCTGCCAGCCTGGCAGAGCATGCGGCTGAGCAGTCAACCCAAGGCAACAGTTTTACTTTGCTGTTAGTCTACAACTATGGGACAGAAATTATGCAAATTTTTAAAAACCTGTATAGCAAAAAATGAAAGAGTAGGGAACTCTGGGGATCTGCCCCACAAACACTGAAAAATATGACAAAAAGTTCAGGCATGGTGGCTCACACCTATAATCCCAGCACTTTGGGAGGCTGAGGTGAGTGAATCTTCTGAGGTTAGGGGTTCGAGATCAGCCTGACCAATATGGTGAAATCCTTTATCTACTAAAAATACAAAAATTAGCCAGGCCTCTGTTGTGTGTCTGTAATTTTAGCTACAGGGAGACTGAGGCAGGAGAGTCACTTGAACCCAGGAGGCGGAGGTTGCAGTGAGCTGAGATCGCGCCACTGTACCCTAGCCTGGGTGGTAGAGCAAGATTCTGTATCAAAAAAAAAAAATTAACAAAACATGTCAAATCAACCTTTCAGAATGCTGGGAGAGAGTCAGTGGTTTGCAGCAACTGAGTGAAAGCCCAGCCAGGACAGAGGTGACCGAGATATTTGCTGCAGCCTCACCTGCCCTCTCTGGCAAGGTGGCGGCTCCCATGCCTGGGGTGAGTACCAGGCTCCGAGGAAGCAAACCAGACCAGGATCTCAGGGAATTGTGTCTGTTTTGACCCAATGGGGATTTTCTGGGTCATAGGGCTCACCCTTTCTTTGCCTAACTCGGAGTGCTCAGGGCAGTTGGCTAAGAGGACAAGGCTCCCCCAGAACAGCAGGAGTGAGCAAGCCACTGCTGCCTGCTGTGAGCGAAGAGTAACAGCTGGAGCAGACAACAGACGTGCCCAAAGCCTGGCAGGAGAAACCAGCCTGTGAGATCTTGGGGGAACAGGAGCTCTGAAAAGTTCCCTCTGTTCCAGTTTAGCAGTTCCTCAACAAGTAGACATGAAATTACCATATGATCTCACAATTCTACGTCTAGCTACACAGTCAGAACTGAAAAGAGGTGTTCCAGCGAAAACTTGTACACCGATATTCACAGCAGCACTTTCCACAATCTGTGGAAACAACCTATGTCCATCCACTGATGAGATGATTTAAAAAAATGTGGCATATCCAGACGACGGGATATTAATCAGCCATAGAAAAATGGAAGCACGGACAGGTTCTACAGCATGGATGAGATTTGAAATCATCATGCTAACAGAAGAAGACAGAACCACATTATTGTATGATTCCATTTATATGAAATGCCCAGAATAAGCAAATCCATAGAGACTAAAACCAGATTGGTAGTTGCCTCGGGCTGGAGAGAAGCGGCAATGGGAAGAGACGCCTACTTTATGGGTTTCCTCTGTGGGACAATGAAAAAGGTCTGGAACCAGATAGTGGCGATGCTGGTTCACATGGCTAGTGTGTACTACCACCGATGCCACTGAATTGTACACTTTAAAATAGCTAAAATGGTTGATTTCATGTTGTGTATATTGTAAAGCAATTTTTCAAACAGTACTATGTAGATTCATTCACACCTAATAATCAGAATAGAATTCACACAGAACGTATATTTGTATATATATTTCATGTGAATTATATAATACATATTTATACATATTCTATGTGAATATATATCAATACATTCCTTGAAGAGTATTGGAATAATTTACTTTTAATAATCTTATAATAAGAAAGGCCTTTTAAAATTACTTCGTATAACCTAGGAAATATAAAATAAAAAATTAGTAACTTTGTAGCAATTTTAATTATAAAAAGTTCTGTACTAAGAAGAACCACTCTAAGTAAATACTTAAAAATGAAGAAAAGCGGTCAGGCGTGGTGGCTCACGCCTGTCATCTCAGCACTCTGGGAGGCTGAGGTGGGCGGGTCACCTAAGGTCAGGGATTTGAGACCAGCCTGGCCAACATGGTGAGACCCCATCTCTATTAAAAATACAAAAATTAGTCAGGCATGGTGGTGGTGCGCCTGTAATCCCAGCTACTCAGAAGACTGAAACAGGAGAATCGCTTGAACCCAGGATGCGGAGGTTGCAGTGAGCCAAGATTGAGCCATTGCCCTCTACCCTGGGTAACAAGAGTGAGACTCCTTCTCAAAAAAAAAAAAAAAAAAAAAAAAAGATAAGGTAGGAAACATAATTGCATTTCACATACAGAAAAAAATGCTAATTTTTCCAATAAATACAATGCTCTTACAAACCAACAAGCAACAGGTCAAAACAGAGTAGAAAAATGTCTTGGGGGAAGGAAGAATATACAAATGGCCTTCAAACATTTGGAAAGAAGGCTTGAACTCTCTTCTAATAAGATGATGTCAAATAAAATTACATTAAATTGTTTTTCACCTCTCTCATAGAGATCAAAAATTGGATAACGGTCAGAACAAGGATCTTTGAGGAAAAACAATTGGGTAACATGGTGTGTGAGTGAGAGAGTGTGGGGATGCCAGGTCTACATTGCTTCTGTGCTGCTGGTGAGCCTCTAACTGACCAGACCTCTATAAAAGCAGTTTGGCAAAATACGTACAAATTACTAATATATGTATTTTTTGATCTGGCAATTTTATTTCTAGGAATTATCAAGCCAAAATACTCTAATACATGTGAGATGGCATATACACACAGCCTTGTTATTGTAATGTGATTTGTAAGATGAAAACGTCGGAGACAACCATAGTTATCCATCATTAAAAGATTTTTAAATAATACGGCGTATCATACAACAGAATATAATGCAGCTCTAAAAAGGATGGAAGGAATGTTTGTGTGCAAACATGGAATGCACCTGAAAATATATTGCTGCTACAAAGGGCAGAACAGTATGTAGAGTATTTTTACCATTTATATAAAGGGGAAAAAATAAGAACATGAATTGGCTTACTTCATAAATATGCAACCTATTTTTGAAAAAATAGTAGAAAATTTATAGAAGTGACTGCTTCATAGGAAGGGAATTTGTGTCAAGACAAATGTGGAGAAATATATTATTATTATTTAAACTTCTGTACATTTTGAATTTGGAACTCTATGAATATGCTACCCGCACGAAAAATTAAATGATTACATATATTTTATTGAATCTCCTTACAAATAATGCAAGTATTTAACCAATGCTTACTATTAATGGTCACACCATGATAGACTTACGGTAAAATCATATACAAATTAAGACATTATTGAGTAGCGTTAAGTGGACCTCATTCAAAACAATTGCTCCATGCAAAACTCTACTGAATAATTTACCATCCTTGATATCATTCCATACAAGACTCTTGGCTTTCATTCACCTACAATGTAGAGATCACATTTCCACGTCAGCTAACGTTGCATCCCAGTTGGTTCTTGCTGAGGGACCCGGAGAGAAGGTCTGTAGATAAAAGCAGGTGAAGCGGGTCACAGCACACTACAGCAGCGGGAGGGTGTGGGCTTCCCAAGGACCACCGCCGCCTGCCAGATGTGGGCTGGCACTGCCGCATTACTTCCCGTGCACTCCATGGCTCTCCTCTCCTCTAACCTCCCAGAGTGCCAGTGGGGCTCCAGTGGAAGTCAGCAGATCAGGACTGAAACCTGAGCACCTAAGAGCTGCTGAGAACACGTTTTCTTCCAGGCACTTCACTAGACATTTTATGTAGTCAGCCATCATTTAATTTACCCAGTGACATCAACATAAGGTACATATCATTTTCGCTGTTTTTCACAGGCAAATACTTAGAATCAAGAGCAAGCAACGTCCCGAAGACTTGCACAGGGAAAGTATTGGAGCTTGGATTAAATACTGATTGCCACAAAAAAAAAAAAAAAAAAAAAAAGCCAGGCTCAGAAAGAGAGGGACAAAGAAACAGGAAGGAAGTTAAAAAACAAACCAGAGGACTGAGTTACTTCATTTCAGGGTCTAATGAGGGCTGGCAGCCACAAACAGTGACTCTAGAATTCCCGACATGGAATTCCAACCTTTTTACAAACGATGGAAGATCTAGCATTTTAAAACTATTATCAGCCTATATTACACTTTCATTGATTTTGTTTATTCTTCAGTAGTACACCAAGTAACACTAAAGCAAGCCACCTGGCCAGGCATGGTGGCATGTGCCTGTAGTCCCAGCTACTCAGGAGGCTGAGACAGGAGGATCCCTTGAGCCTGGAAGGTCAAGGCTGCAGGGAGCTATGATCACATCACTGCACTCCAGCCTGGGTGACAGAGGGATACCATCTTAAAAATAAAAATAAAAAAATAATAAGTCACTCAATTTGCAGGAGACCATGCAAAGGTAGACAGAGCAAGCTGGCCACCAGAGCCCAGGGCAGTCATGCACCTGCAGACAGATTCTTGCTGGCATCATCTCCCACTCTTCCTCTGGCTGGTCCCTCCTCCTGATATTATTTCAGTGGTCCTGTGTATTTTTGTGGAGGTCGCTTCATATGTTTTCCTAGTGTAGTGAGAATACTAACCAAAGGCTGAAAAAAAATCAGATGCAATGCCAGTTGAAAGACGTGAGACAGATGCACAGGAAATGCCTAGGTACCTGACAGGGAGAGAAGCTCTCAGTATGCCATGTGCCATGTGGATGCTTATTGAGGGGACCTGCTAACCCAGCTAAGAGACAGTGGCCCAGCAGGTCTCAGAGGAAAGGACCCTTCTGGCCCCAGGTGGCTTGAGGTCCCTCGTCAGCACTCCTGTCATGCCTCTCAACCGTGGCCACCACACCAGGGCTTTGTACGCAGATTGTGTCCTGCGTCTTGAAGGCATCTGAAGGCGCTTGGAACTACGTCTTTTGTATCCCCTACACTAACAAAATCTGTAGCATGTTGTAAATATTTAGTGAATGAATTGCTAAAAGTTTGAATCTGGACCTTCAAGGGAAAAGAAAATATGGCCACTCAGGATTCAGAGGATAACCAGGCAAGAAGATCAGAAAGGTCTAGAAACACACCGAGAGCCCATGGCTTTCAGGGCAGACCAGGAGTGGTGTGGCGAAAGGCACATGTGGAGCTGTGTCAGGCCGAATAGACGAACCGGCACCCAGTCACAAAGCGCCACTTACACCACGCCTCCTCTGCAAATGGCACCTGGCTTCAATCAGGTGATAAGATATGGCCCTAACACTCGAATACTGACCGTCACTCAACGCATCTCTGTCCAGTGCTTCCAAATGCAGAACAGTTTCAGTGATAACAGACAAATCCACACATACCAGGTTATGTTTGATTATTCAGAGATGATCATTGAAACAATTTTGTCACTGCTATCCACACAAGGCACCCCACGGAGACACCTGCCTTAGTCACCCCTAAATTTGACCAACCTCAACTTCCAGTTTGCCTGAGGGCCTGGAGGACATTCAAGACAAGATACCCAAGTGAAACGTTCTCCACTATTATTCCAGGAACTTCTTTTGAAGCACCACTTGGGAAACGCAGTCTCCTCTGAAGACGGCACACACCCTGGTGTCAGCCACATACTCCAGCTGTGCCTGAGCTGAAGACCAGTGCAGACTCTCTGGCCTGCATGCCACATTCTCAAAGGAGAGGAGGCCTTGTGTCAGGTATGACTACAAAATAAGACACTCTCAATATCACTACAGGTACAGCAACATCCAAAGTCCTCATCCCTGACGTTTTAAACTCTCAAAATAACCACTTAAAATTTTGAAATTAACACATATCATCCTTCCCACGCCAGAAGAAAGATGAGAGCTATTTTCTTGGCCGGTAGCATAATTGTATCATCCGCAGAGGCATGCTGAAGACTCAGTGTCAGCTTGGTGCAATCAGAAAGAACACTGACAGTGTAGTCTCTGGCAGGCATTCTCCAGCATTCAAACAGATACTATTCCGTAGCATCCTTCACCAAGTCACTTCGTAGAAGGCAGCAGAAGTGGGAGGCAGCGCTCTCAAAGTCACAGGCTCCACATGAGCCAGGCTGGGGTTTAGTTTCACGGTCAGGGTTGCCAACTAGTAATTTTTATTCATACAATTTTCTAGTTAAAATCCTCACTTCCACAGTTTCCCATGGTGCTCTGGGGTCTTGGCTATTTGCTCAAGCATTTGAAAACATTTCTTTCTTCGTTTCCTGAAAACTTAGGTTCACACAGAAACTCGTACACAAATGCTCATGGAAGCTTCATTTGGAATGGGGGACAGGGCAGCCACCCTTCGATGACGGCTCATTCCACAGTGGTGCGCCCACACCCAGAACACAGCTCTACTGTGGAAAGGAATGGGCTCTGATACACACAGCAACGTGAACTGGACGAGTCTCAGGGGCATTTTACTGAGTGCAAAAGGGCGCTCAGTAGATACTGTGGTCAGATACTGTGTGGTTTTGTTATGTAAGGGTCTCAAAGGATAAAATTGTAGACACGGAGAGCAGATTAACGGTTCCAGGAGCAAGGAAAACAGGAACCTTTGTTCGGTTCTTGACTGTCAAGGTAGCCGTCCTACTCTACAGCAGTGATCCGGTGATGGAGAAGCAAAGCGCACCAATGAACTGAGACTGCAGGAGCCCCGGTGACGCTGGTAAGTGTATCCACTCATACATTGGTTGGGATACTGTAAAATAGTGCTATGTTTTGCAGGATGTTATGACTGGGGAAAACTGGGTAAAAGGCACAAGAGATCATGCTGAATTACATTTGACCACTACATAGGAATCTTCAATTATCTCAAAATTAAAAGTTTAACAACAAATTCTTTGGGGAAGATGTTTGACCTGGAATTCACCCCTACAGGTGGCCCTCCTTCCTATGGAGTCACCATTCTCTGTTTCTGTTGGAATCAGCTGTTAATGTTTAATCAGTCAAGAGTGTCTAACTGCAGGCCGGCCCGATTCCACCATGAGCCGGGCCGCGGTCCCGAGCCGGCACCCTGCGCTCCAGGGCCCCTCAGCCTGCTGTGAACGCTGAATACCCACCTTCTCCACACCCAGGTCATGGTGCTGGTGAGCTGGGATACACTGGTCAGCACCCATGAGTGTGCATATTTGCATTTGTGGGTATGGATTTATCTTCATATGTTAATAAAAGCTTTCTATTCTATTCAAATGCTTATAACACTTTTCTGTTTTTGTATAAATGTATTCTTATTAATAGAATAATTACATGAATATTACTTTACTTCCTCATTTCCCCCAGTAGTTTTTGTGCCTACGGAGTAACACCGTATACAACAGATACCCAGTGATGGCCCAGTTGAATTCTGTTACATTGCGGCTGCATGGAGACACCTCAGTAAAGGCAGGGGCACTCACCAGGGTGTCTGTGCTTCCTTCTAGCCCAGTTAGTTTATGCATCACTAAAAATATGTCCTGGTGAAATTTATATCTGCAGCCTGAACCTCCCCCTGGACACCAGACCCACATGTCCAGTTGGCCACTGAGCGTTTCACGTGGATGTCCACAGACATCTCCAAACAGCCACTTCAAATGGAGTCCACGTCCCCCAAGCCTGCTCCCCTCCCACCTGGCTCGGCAGCACCCCCATCTCAGTGGCTCATGCCCCAGAACTCAGAGCCATCCTTGATTCCTTTTCTTTCTTGTATTCCGGGTCCATCCCATCCGCAAATTCTGTTGCTGATATCTCCAGGAAGGATCCATAATTGCACTGCTTTCCGCCATGCCTACCAACAGCCCTGGGGCAGGACCCCAGCACGGCTCTCACATCTCACAGTAAGCCCTGGTGGCTGCTGGGAGATAGCCCAGCCTGGCCAGGCTTCAGGCTTCAGTCATCTTGTCCCACAGGGACAGAGCTGTGACCAGCGGCCAGCATGGAGACTTGACGTCCTAGCCCAAGCGTGGCAAGCTTGCTCCTTGAGGGCTACCTCTTGCTACCCTGGGCACCCCTGAGCCACCTATGAAGGGCCACCTGGACTATGCCTCTGATGGTGCCAAGCTCTCAGGCCCGCCACCCCGTCCTACCAGCCAATGGCCCGTCACTCTCCAGGAGCAGAGTCCCCCAGCCGGCCAGTTCCCCCTGAGGAGCAGCCCATCCCGGAGCAGCAGGACTGCCCCGCCCTGCCTGCACATGTTGTTGATCCCCAGAATCCAGGGGGAACAAAGGTGTTGCTGTATGCCACTAAGGTAAGCAGGAACTTGATGGCCTTCCCCTTCCAGGTCTGCCCCCAGGGTCCACTCTCAATCAGCTGACAGGGGACCAACGTGGGGGAGAAGAGGTCAGAGGGCCAGAGCCTGCGTGCAGAGGAGGCCACCCTACACCTTAGCTTTTACTCTCAGTGACATCAGCTTCCACCGGCGGGTGTGCAGGAGATAAGGGACAGGGCTCACGGGGGTTTTTAAAGAATGGCTGCGTTGAGTGACTGGGTTCGCTGGCTCCTAGCACCCTTTCACCACGGGGCCCTTGCACAGATGATTTCCTGTCTCCAGAACACTCTGCCCTCAGAGACGTGCACCCCACACCTCTCCCACCATTTCTCCAACGTCACCTTCCCAGAGAGGCCCATCCTGGCCACCTGTTTTAAATGGTGGCCCTTCCTGCTCCTCCCCTACTTCTCACCCTGTTTCTAAGCTCTGATGACTTGCAACGTCTTATGCAAATCTCTTATCAATCGTGCTGATGGCAGATCTCTCCCTGCCGCGAGAATGTGAGCTCCATCCAGGCAGAGGTCTGCCTGCTCGATAACAAATCTTGAGGTCACACTCAGATGACAGCAGCATGTGAGAGGCCCTCAGAGTCCCAGTGCTGCCCGGGTGAGAAAACATGTTAGCAGGCACAAGTCGTTCTTAAGTCTTTGACTGCAATGGAGCGCTCACCATTGTCATTTTCCTGGTTATGCAATCTTGGTGACCAACACGGAGCTGGAACCCTCCGTGCCCCCCAGATGACCCACGGCCGTGGTCCTCAGCCTCCTTCCCTGGACTCTGCCACCCGCAAACCCACCATAGTGTCAGGACACAAGGCAGCCGACGCAGACAGAACCCCTCAAGATACCACAGCCAGGCACAGCTGATGGGGCGGCTCAGCGGGTAGGGCAGGTGCAGGCCACGGACGGTCAGCAAGGGCCTGCAGGGACCCTGCAGAGCCCGGAAGCGCCTCCCCAGTCTGCAGAACAGCAGTTCGTGGCCTCTTCTAAACACCGTGCACAGTTCTGCAGCTCTTAGCCCTGCCTCATATTACGTTGCTGAAAAATAGAAGGAAAATTCTGCTGGGTCTGATGCTGACCCCGAACAGGATGCATGGGGGTAGGTCATGCACAGCGGCCCGTGTGGAAGGGTCGAGTCAGAAGAGGGTCATGCACTCAAAATAACCAGATGGATGTCGCCTGGAGGAGAGTCCCTTCCTGCCTACATCCGTGGCAGTCGTCCTTTGCTGTCTGTGACAGGCATGTTCAAATCAACATAAAAATAAACGGCAAAGCATGTAGGCTTCTCAGCCAATCTGTTCCATGCAGACACAAATGTTTTGTGGATATAAAGATGCCCCATTTACTCCCAATGGGATCATTTCACCCTCCGTCCTTGCATGTTCAAATTCATATGCCCTCACCTCAGGGTATAAGAAACAGTCCTTCTAAAGTAAGTCCAAATAGTCAGGGGCTGGGAGAAAGACCTGGGAATGGACTCGGAGAGGGAACATGAAAGAGCATTTTTTCTGAAGGCGGGACACACAGAACACTTGTGGAAAGGAGGCCTGGTCACAGAAAAGACCCCCTGCGATGAATGTGTCATGCGGTGAACAAAGCTTGTCCTGACAGGTACCCTGTGGGGAAAGGAGTGTATGCGTTTTAGAGGCCAGTCTGGAGCCCACGCAGCCTGGCTCCATGCCTGAAGTCCATTCTCAGCTTCCTCACCTAAAGCTGAGACAGACACTAAAAACCCCTCGTGGTGCTAACGGAGGAGTTAACAAGCTCACTCAGGTAGAGTCAGATCTTAGCTGCTCTTGTCCTCAATAGCACCTCGTTGTGGTTGGATCTAGTGTCTTGCCATGGCTAGATACTAGCAGGGTGCTGGGACCCATTCCTTGGCTCCCTGAATGCTCCTCCTGGGGTCAGAAGTCAGGGCAGGCAGAGCACATGCCGGACAGGCTCAGACACCATCTCGGCAACCAAAGCAAGGACCACAATAATTCCCCCTTCCGTTGTGTTCAGTAGAGAACGTGGGCTAGGTGTGCCTTGGGAATTCTCTATATGACCTCATGGGTGCATGCTGTCAACTTCAAGGCTTGTCATTACAACTCAACAGAGGCTTTCCGTGATTCATTCCACGTGCCAGAGGCAGGGAGTTAGTGTGGGCTCCTAGGGAAGAACACCTATCCCTGCTTTTGGATGCCCCATCAAACCCACGTTGCTGTGTGACCTTGGGCAGCATAGCTAACCTTCAAATGCTGAGTCATCTCTGTGGTTAATAGCGGCGCCGTGATCAAGAACAGATGCAATCATGGGTCTGAGCCACCCTAAAGAAGTAAATCACACACACCATGCTATGCCCTCAGTTCCCTCTACTTCCATAGCGATGTTTTGGGAACTTCTTAACTGGCCACAAGTTTATGTAACCTCTCCTCTGCCAATTCTAATAGAGAAAAATGCTTGAGGTTTTACAGAACAGTTATGTTCACATAAAAACAACATCAAATTCTGCATTGTAATATGTGAAATAAATCCTGCCCAATTTTCATCACTAATGATGATAGAAGGAAACACTATCTGAAAGAAGGCTCTTCTGTACCTATAATTGCAAACAGTCTAGTCATTGTCAGGGGGACCAAGTACAGATAATCTCCAAGGACGACTAAACAGCGTCATTTTTTCTGGTTGACTTCCTCATTCACTAGCAGTCACTGAACTCTTGAGTCCAGTTTCTAGACTCCATGGCCTGTTGGTTCCCCAGCCCTACAAAGCCCATTAATCCAGGCACTCAGCAAATGGTGATTAGTACGGCTGGGTGACAAGCACTTGTTTATGCATCTGGCATGCAGTCACGAGCTCAGCAGGCTGAACCCACTCAGAGCTTACAGTCAGCTGGCGAAAGAGCTGGAGAAGTGTTAGAACAGCGAGTCCCACGACGGGGCAAACACAGGATTCCATCAGAGCCCATGGGAGCAACGGCCCAGTGTCCTCAGAACCAGCAATAGGTCAGCCCTGGACAGTTAGTAGGACAGAAAGTGGAAACAGTATTTCAAGCAGAGGGAACAACAAATGTAAGCCCCACAGAGTAAATGACAGCATGGTGCGTTTAGCGACGCGCACAGGGTGTGAAGGCATGTGGTGAGAAGGAAGGGCAGAGAGTTCAACCAAGCTCAGAATCTTGAGCTTTATCTGGAAGGTAGTGGGAACCACTGATACAGGTGTGGGAAAACCATGAAGTGTGGCCTCCAGGAGACCAAGGGAAGAGGAGTTATCTGCCCACGGCCACGGGGAGCCCAGGTGGGAGAAGGAGGGTGGTGATAACTGGCTGTGATAACTCAGAGTACCAGTGACTTAACGCAGTGAAAACTTGCTTCTCACTTGCACAAAGCCCTCTGTAGACATCCCTTCTGAGTCGCAGTCATCCACATGGTCACTTAGGGACCGGACATCTTCCCTCCAGTGACTTGGCCTCCTCCTCCTCCTCTCCACTGGGCCAGCAGATGGGGAAAGGATTAAGAGGGGGAGGCATTTATGGACTGGACTCAGACATGGCATGCATCCTTCTACCTACATCCCATTAGCCAGAACTCAGTCACATGGCCACGAGCAAGAGAGGTAGTATCACCTAGCCGTACGTCTGTGGTGGAAAAGGAAACAGATTTTGGTTAACCTTTATAGTTTCTGTCACAAGGACTGATAAGAAGATCCTTTCCATACATGGAACAAAACACACAACAAAAGGTAGTTATTGACTGTATCAGTCAGTGACTGCTGCCCAACAAACCACCCCAAAAATGTTGTGATTTGAAACATCAGTGATGCACTGTTTGTCATGGGCTGTGGATTGGCCAGGAAGCTCTGCTGATCTGGAAAGGGCTCAGCTGCTGTCATCTGGGATCATTCTTGAGTTGGTCCTTTGTGTAGGTCAGCTGGGGCTCGACAGTTGAGAGTGGCTGGGTGCCACAAACTCATTCTCCGGTGTGTCAGCCCAGATGTTTCTCATAGCAGTGGTACAGTTCCAAAGTAAAGACAGGACGCATGCAAGACCTCTTGGGGCTAGCCTTGGAACCAGCCCGTTCCACCACATTCTACTGGCCAAAGCAAGTCACTAGACTGTGCAGCCCCAGGAACTGGAGAAACAGATCAGCCTCGAATGGGAAAATTACAAAGTCACATTGCAAATGGTATGGATAGCTTTGCAGTGAGGAAGGGAGAACTGGGGTTATTTTTGCTATCCATCCCCCAGAGAGACAGTGGCCGGAGCACTGTGTGTGGAACAAGGTATGGGCTCTGAGTGGAAGCTCCGGGCTAGGACGGGAACCTGAACGAGCTACAGTCACTGCTGGGATCACCACTTGGAGTAACACCTTGTAGGTCACGGGAGGGGAAGGCAAAAGGAAAGAACACAGGTTGAAAGAGAAAGAGAAAGTAAAGTGAGAGCAGTAGAGATGGTACACTGGAAAAATCTGCACAGTTTAGCAGCAAAAAATGGAGAATTAAAAACAAAAACAGAAGTACCACGTGGCCACTATGCCGCAGTCGTCCAAACAGAATAAACTATGACTGGCCGGTAAAAGAGGGATACAGAGTCACAGAATAGAAATATGTACACATGCATACACCCAAGAAGTAAGGCTGCTGTGCGACTGTGCAGTCAGGGACGACCTTAGTAAGAGAACATGTGGACCAGACAGGGCCATTCTGATTTCAACAAAGCTGTATTGAGCGTCTCTCCAGGAGCAGCCGATGTGCCCCTGTTCATTGAGGGGGCCCCTGTGTGCCAGGCAGTGTGCTAGACACTGGAGCACTTGTCCCTGAAGACGGAGACTGTATTCTGCCCTCAGGAGCCCACAAGCCTTGTCACTCCCTACCTCTGCAAACCAGCAAAGAAGGAAAGATGTGAGCAGCATTGCTGTGGTTTTCCAGTGTCCTCACAGCCCCCACCAGGGCTGTCTCAAACAGTCCACTTTGGGTGACTTGGGCTCAGCTGGGGAAGGCCCAGACTTTCTGATGTTGCCCATGGGCCGAGGGTGTGCATAGGGCCCACGTTCCCATAGGGCTGTGGATGGGACTCCCACGACCCACAACCCTCGCATCCTGAGAGGGGGATGCCGCCAGCCCTTGAGTTCTCCAGGCTCTCCATGCTAATCTGAATGTTTCCAAAGCAACTCAACTGAGGGAGGCCTTAAGTTCTTCAAAAGAACTGGCACAGGCTGGGCACGGTGGCTCATGCCTGTCATCCCAGCACTTTGGGAGGCCAAGGCAGGTGGATCACCTGAGGTCAGGAGTTCAAGACCATCCTGGCCAACATGGCAAAACCCTGTCTCCATTAAAAATACAAAAATTAGCTGGGCACGGTGGTGTGTGTCTATACTCCCAGATACTCAGGAAGCTAAGGTAGATGAATCTCTTGAACCCGTGAGGCAGAGATTGCAGTGAGCCAAGATCATGCCACTGCACTCCAGCCTGGGTGACAGAGTGAGACTCCATCTCAAAAAGAAAAAAAAAAAAGAACTAATGCAGGCTCTGCCTTCTTCCCATAGACCTGTGTGCTAGAAGCACTGGGCTCTGCACTCTCTCACCCCTCGGTCAATGTCCTTTTCCTCGGAGCAGCACCATGGTGGCATCTTCTTTATACGTGTGGGTGACACTCTATGCTCTGAATCTTCCATGCTTGATACGTTAAGGAATTTAGAAAGCGTTGTTTGTGCGTGCCTGTGTGTGTGTGTTCTCTCTCCCCTCTCTGTGCAAAGTTTTGCTCTTCAGCACAGTAAGTTGCCAAACCAAAAGTGGATTTGAATTTCAACATGAGAAATCTTTGTTGTTCAGTAGATACCTGCCCTTTTCCGGTAGAATCAAAACCAGAAGCCTGTAGGACACAAGATGAGATGATATAATGATATAACAATATGTCTGCAAGTATCCTCCCCATTGCAAAACTCCAGTTCCTGTTACCGCCACCAGTAGTGGCATAATGCTGCTTCCTAATAACAGTAACAATGACAAGTATGTTTACATCGCAAAGCCTCCTTCGAGTGGAAGGATAGGAGATAGGAAGGACATTTGAATTACTATCCATCCAGCTTAGGCTTGGACTTCCGGCTATTTTTGCTATATTTCCCAATTTCTAGAAGCCAAAAATGTCCCCGGCCATTCATTCCTTCGGCACGTTTTTACTGAATGCCTACACTTCACCAGTCAATATGCTCGAAACGAGGTGTACAGTGGTGAATGAGGCAGACATGATGCACATTATCTATAAGGGCAGAGAGGCAGAGGTGCCATCACACAGACAGCCCTCTGGCATTCCCTACGTAGCTCCACCATGGCACCACAGGTATACGGAGCATTTCCTACAGAAGCCCTAACGGAGCACACCATGCTCAACAAGCATTGCGAGCACCACGTGCAAGTCTTAAAGGGGCTTGAGCCCACTCTCGTCCACTGCTTATCTGTAGCTGCAGGAATCTGAACTGCTGTAAGCAACTGCAGAGGTCCAGGCACTACTCACTCCTCTAGACAAGAGGCGAGCAATCATTAGAACTAACCCACAGAGGGCCTCGTCCTACATTTGCCTTAAAAAGCATCATCCATGGTCACTAAGTAGGCGATACACACAGCAGCACCAGGGGGCTGGAAACGCTCCTGACCCTGCCTCCCTCCAACACCTCCCCAAAAACAAGACTGGAGTCGGGATAAAATGTTGTCCAGTCTTTAGATGGGGGTTCAAGTTCACAAACTTTAGAATTTTAATCTACACCACATAGCTGAGCATTTTTGGAAAGAGAGAATACCTCACAGCTGGTTTCCTCTATAGCTCCATTCTCCAGGAAAGAAAACTTAAAAGCTGTGCTCTTCCATTCATCAAACAGTTCCACACTAGCTGCTGACTCTCCAGTGAAAAAGCCACAAAGACAGTCATTTTGTAAAGTCTTTCTTGGGCCAAATATTGAAGCAAAATGTTATTGTAAGAACACGTTATGTAGAAATGAAATTTCAAGAAGCAATCAAATAAAAAAATTCCCAAGAAGCAATCAAATTTTTAAAAAATGATGTCTAGGTTTTGTTTTGCTTTGAAGTTTGCATTCCCAATTTTTAATTTTTGTGTATGGAGGGAGCAGCAAAGATTTAATCTTACCAATCAAATCAGGAAAAACCTACAAGGTAGCAAACAGATAGGAACAGAGGAGGCGGCCGTTAGCAATGAGTCTGTCCAGAGAGGCAAACGTAAGGGCTCCCTAAAGACGGCCCGTGGGGAAGGAGAAGAAAGCAAAGCTCTGATACGGAGATGAATGCTTTGAACTAAGAAAGGACCGTGGTGTTCTTAATCACAAAAGCACCATTTTTAAGCACCATAGGAAGAGATGTTGTTTTGAGAAGATTGAAGAGAAAGCCAAAATGGACAACACTTCAGCCATTAGCTAAAGGGTGAAACTCAGGTCTGTAAGGCGACTGCCCAGAGATTCAGGGAGCTCCTGGATGCTGAAACTTGCATTTACTTCTCTCAGAAGGAGCTGTGTGTTTACCAGACGCACCTCGGCTGGGGCATTACCCAGGCAGCTCACTTTCCAGCTCCTGATCATTCGCAAACTCAAATACGTTCTCCGTGTCTGAGAGAATGCACGGAGTCTTCCATAAAGTAAGCTAGATCTGGCTTGGTTTTTGTTTTGTGGTGCTTTTTTGTTTTGTTTTAATAAGTTTGAAATTTAATAATGGAGTCCTTTAAAGCATAAATCTTTTCTCTCGGGAGGAAGTACGGCCCACTCCGTTCCCATCTCTACCAGCTCCAGGTCTGAAAATGGACAAGACTTAAGATGATGCCTGGAAGACAAAACTGACAAAATGGGTTTTCATTTGTGTCTCTTAATCCAAAGATGATGATGAGGCTGCACATTGAGAGGGGCTGTTTATTTAGGTAGTTTGAAAAACTGATGTAGACTAAATGGGTCTGAGTGTAATTAAATTTATAAGCACAGAGAAAAATAGGAAGTTTCATTAACTGTGGAAGGAATGTGGGTCTTTAGCTGCCCAGCCAGTTCACAAAGACAAAGGAGATCCGTTTGCAGGGTTAAATAAACACAATGCTTTATATTATAGTTCAAACGCATCCATTTGCAATGAGACTCAAGAAGCAAAAACTGGTTTACCAGATCTGACCTCTCTGTGACAGCAATGAGCCCTGTAGAGCTGCAGTCACTGCAGCAAGTGCCACTGAGGCACACCTCCCAGCGGCTGTGCCCTGAGGGCGATGCCCGGAACCTCTGTGGGTCTTGCTGGTTATTTTTTCACCTCGCTGCATGTTATGCACTCGGCCATGCTACACGTTGTTGGGTTGGATTTTAGTAACCGGTCTATCAGAAGCATGGAGCTGAGGAATGTGTTTAAGCAAAAAGCAAAGCGCCGGAAGGCAACGTGGAGAACAGCGTGTGGGGAGGAGGCCGATCAGGCAGGGACTGGGCAGGGAAGGCGGAAGGACGCGTATCGGTTGATGGTACCGCTTTCCACGGATTACTTCTTCTTAAAGATCTAAGCAGATGCACTCGGGGCCAGTGTTCCCGGCAGAGATCAGCAGCTCTGTGCATCTGAAGCAAGACAAGAGGCCAGGAAGAGGCCACCGGGACCAGCCCCAGGAGCCAAGACGACCCGCACGGTCAACTTCCCTCTTCAAGTATCATTTGGCCAATGAGGAGCTTGTTAATTGGTGCCAATTATTGGTTTGCCAGCAACCCCCACAGATTAATATTTCAGGAGTTAGAAACCCAGCTGAGCGTGAAAACAGCATGGACTTGGAGCTAGGAATCACATTTCAAAACTGCAGGGAAAAAAGCAAGCGAGAGAGGTTGTTTCTTGAGAAAAGAGGAAGAGACTCATTCATTTCACGAATACTCAGGACTTTGGAAGCCTGAATCAGCTCCCCAGACACAAAAACATGGCATGTGTCTACACAGATTAGATTGTATGGCTCCGCCAGCAGAGGAATGTCCCCCTGTGGCTCAAGTAGCTCAGCTTTTCTCCAGCAAAACGCGGCACGCTTAAACGTCCTTTGGTTAAAAAGTGCTTTTCAAGAATGTGTTTCTGAAACTAATAAAATGACCTGAAACTCTACAATGCCTTCCTTACAAGGTGAAAGAGAACTTCATTCACCACAGTCCGCTCGCCGGCTGCTCACAGCGAAGGCACAGACAGGAATGACTTCCTTGCTCTCTCTCTCTGTTTTGTTGCCTGAGGGGGTCCCAGGAAGGGCACCCTGTGAGGCTGAGGCCGCAGGGCAGTGTGGGGCCCGCTGCCATTGCAGCATCTTCAGCAAACAGCCCAGGCCCCTCTCCTGGTCCTCACACCCCAGGCGGGCGGCCATCCCCAGTTCGCAGTAGGGCCCAGACCTCCCCAGACTCCTCCCTGACTCTCCCAGACCCACAGGGGCCCCCATTCCACTGTCCTGGGGATCCCCACCCTTCCCCCTGGCTCACCCCATCCCTAGCTCCCACCCGGACCCCACCCAGACCCAGGCTTCCCTCTCCTCACTCTCACCAGTCCCCGTTCACCCCTGCTCCTCCCACGTCCATCCCAACTTCCTCCCCCACCGGCCTCCCACTCTTCACTCCCGGCTGGCTCCCCCCTTCTGCGGCGCCCCCTCCCTCCCCTCCCCGGAGCGCTCCCCGCCTGCCTATCATCTTGCTCTAATTGTTTCCAGATTCGTGTGGGAGGTCAGGGCCCGGGAGTGCTGCTTCATGCCAAGTTTATAAACAGAGCAGTGTTTCCAGATGGCCGCTGGCTCCAGCCTGGCGAGCAGGTTGATTGGGACCAGAATAACAACAGGTGGAGCGCAGACAATGAGTTCCTTGACACTTAGTTACTCCCTGGGCTTTTTCTTCCTCTTCCAGCCCTGCCTCCATCTGCCTGAGCCACCACCAGCGGGTTTCCAAAGCGCTCAAAGGAGCAGGGGGCGGTGGAATGCGAGAGTGAGCAGCCATGTCACTCGCGCCCGGGTGGCAAGGGGCGCCGCGGCGAGGCCGCATCCCCAGGCTGAGCAGGGCCTGGACTGCGGGGCCGCACGGCTGGGAAGGGGCTGTGTTCTGTCAGCAAAACACCCACGTGGCGCCAGGGGGAAAAGGGCACGGAAGGCCCCTCGGCAGGACCCCTGAGTCCTGCCAGGCGCAGGCAGGAGTCGCGACGCAGAACGTGGAGCGGTTCTTGGTGAGGCAGAGATTCTGGGAAGTGTCTAACGGTTCTCTGAACCGGCATTGACCAAGAGGCCCACATCCCGTTCAGACGGCCCAGGGGTTGAAGTAGAAGCAAATCCGCTAGAGCTTGAGCTGGAAATCGTGCGTCCAAATAGGCCCGTGGAGCCCGCCCTGCAGACCTGGCTCCCCTAGCCTCATCCCGGCCAGCGGGGCGGGCGGGGCGCCTGGGGAAGAACAGCCCCCGGCCAGCCGCTTTATGAAGTGCAACCAAGGGTTTCAGTAAACAGCGGCAGAGGCACCAGATGCCTCTAGTTAAACATGGAATTGCACAGCAAGCCCTGCGCTGATGGAGAAACCGCCCCACAGACGCGCACAGGCGGGAGGCAATTACAAGTCACCCCGTCCCGTCCAGCTAGCTGTCCCCTTGCGCCCCGAGCCCAGGCTGGTGACAGCAGAGCCCTGGCAGCGCGCCTGTGAGATCAGCCTCCGGGGAGATGATGCGGCCACCTGGGGCCAGGCGCCCTGCGCTGGGAAGGATGACCATGGCACCGGCCTTCAAACCCCTGATCTACAAAAAGGCTGACAGAAGAAAGCGCCTGTGAAAATAAAGCATGTCAATATCAAAAGTATGTGTGAAGGGCCTTCCAGTTAAGGCTAGATTATCTCTGTGAGTCCTTTGAATCTGAGTTTCTACTTATAAAATGTAACCGGACACTCTGCCTTTGAAGATTGGGGATCCGGGACCAGGGCTATGCGATTTATCTGAACTGACAGAGCCGTTAGAGCCTGGGAGCCGGGCTCCTCCCCCGCCCCTCCAGCTCGCCCATCCCAGATCCCGAATCACTGCCAGCCACGGCATCCCTACGTTTTAAAACACATTGTGTTTAACGTGTGTCACTGCTGTGTGTGTTTCACAGCAAAATGCAGGCTATCTAACCTGCTAGCCTAAGATGTTACACTTAATCCGTGCAGCATCTTTTCATAGAAAGAACATAAATTCACACTGGTTTAGTTATTGTCCGTGTTTTCCACACGGGAATCGCTTACGGAGGTTTTGATCTGAGAAGCTCCAAGTATTATGTAAGGCGTTTTTAAGAAAAACAAATCATGCCTTAAAACAAAGCGCAACAAAATGAGTGCTACAGAATAAATTCATGAGTAAGGCAGTGAGTGGGGAGCTGGCCGAGGGGAGCCTGTGCCCAGGATTCAGCCTGCTTACCAGCTAGGTTCCAGCCTCAGAAAGTCACCTAGTGAAGTCAGCTCCCCTGAGGAGATGTATACGTCTAGAGGAGCATCTGTGGAAGACGCTGGAAATTTCCTGGAGAGATGCCATTGCTGATGACAGGTGCCCTGTGCAAACCTTGTAGCTCCTACCATACTCAGAAATATCAGAAAGAACTGCATTTGTCATAATGAATGAGTCCTGGCACGTAATCACGCACGCACTTGGGAACAAGCTCTCCCCAACAGGAACGAAGCACCAACAGCTGAAGAGATTCCACCAGCCACTGCCCTCGCTCACTCGAGTGCCTGGTGACATTACCCTACAGCTGCAGAAGCCACGGTGCAGTCCTGCAGCATGGCCACCCCTGTCATGCAGAAGGACTTTTTTCCACTTGTGACTGACCATGAAATTTCATTCCCAACCACAAAGCACTGAGACACACCACTGTGACCTCCACTGAATCTACCAGATTAGGGACACACAATTTGTCCCTACAAACTGCAAATGCCAGGTTAAATGGAAAGCGACTTTTATCGTGTAAGTGTTTAACGCTCCTCTCCCCACACTTAATGGAGAGTAGAATTTCTCTTGGCTCTCTGTTCTACACAATTACAAACATGTAGCCAAAAAACTGATCTAATGCTAACATTTAGAGAGTCAAAATGTTATCAATGACACAGCATTTCCTGACTTCACTGATAAATAGAAAACAGTATTTTAGGATTAGAAGTGTTGATTCATATGGGAGCTCTGGCATTACCACATGCCAATTTTTGAATTCCCTTTGAAGGCCAAGATGTAAAACCTAAAACATAGGAAAAGACGCATTTTCATCAGATAATTTAATTTTTTTAATTAGAAATTCATTGCACCTTTGCAAATATAGACCAAAGAATTTCAGCAAACACAACACATTTATTTTATATACTGGTACGCTTAGGCAGATGGGGATGGCGAGGTCCAGGTGTATGGGGGGCTTTAAATCACAGGTATTTACTAGCAGTGTCATCCTACAAAGCACACACAAACGCTGCCTGAAATGAAACTTGTTTACAAACTAGCACACTGCTCTCGAAGTTAACCAGCCAAGATATCATTTACGTAACGCTCAAAACACTTCTAATCAGAATTAAGGGATTTTTCCCCCTTACACTTGCCAAGCAACTGAAAAGACTAGTGTGGAGGAGGTGAGAAATGCCATTTGCGATCCTGAAAGAGCCAAGTAAGCCATCCGTGGTGACTTCACCCAAATTCTCTCCCAGTGGAGTATTTGCTAGTGCCAGCTTTAGATTTTAGGGATGCAAAGTCAGAGGTTTCAAAATGTAGATGATAAGTACGTGGCTTGTACCGCCTTTTGCTTGAAGTTAACCCCTCCCAGCTATCCGGTCCTCCTACTTTGCCAAAAGCCCATCCCCATTCATGCAATGTTCCCACAGACAGAAGTCAGCCCTGGCCGCACCCTCCACTGGCCGCTCTCACTGGCGCTGAGTCCACCCTGAGCCCTGCCCCTGTGGGTGCAGCCAGCGCGTAAAAATAGGAGGCATTGCTAGAACCAGGTTTGCGATCTTGTGTGCCTTCTCCCTTAACTCAAGGCACAATCAACAGAAGACTAGACAACCTCTCTCCCAACCAGTTTTAATCCCATTAGGAACTCCAATTAACACCTGTTGGTGTCCTCTGCATAAGGAAACAAAGCAATCATGGGCCTCAGGCTGTGCCTAAGAAAATGGCAAGGCTCATCAAACTGATACTCCCAATACAGTGAAATTGGCAGGTTTACCCAAACAAACCCTCCGTGGCGGTTTTGGGGTCGCCAGCCGGGCTGTTTCAGCTTTGCTTCTTTGTAAATGACTTTTACTCTCATTGTAATTTCAGTTTTTCTTTTGTTTTACCCTCCAAATATGCTTCCACGGCAGCATGGCTAAATTTGCAGCATGTTTCAAAGCTTGAACTGGGGCAGTGAACGTGGAATTGCAACCGAAAGCGACATTCATGAGCATGCGGTACTTTCAGCTTGTGCCCAAAAAGGCTGCAGAGCTGAGACGAGGCCTTCAGGAAACACCCATCTGACACGGACTAGAACAGTCACAGAGAGATCCAGATGCACCTGAATGAGCCTCGTAAATTAACAAACAATATTTGCAGGCTTCTGATTCAGCAACCTTGAGCTACACCTTATAATGTTACTCAGTTACGCTGCCTTTGAGGCAACTATGGGATGTTAAAAGCAGCAGAGAAGATGGCTCTGACATCACGCTGATAAAACAGACCTGACTCTCAACAATAAACTTCTTCTGTGCTATTCATGTAACTCAATTTAAAGTTTTTGGGATGACAGTGCATTACAAGGCTAGTGCAGGATCTCCATGGTTTAACATTGTAAACTAAGGATGTGGCCAGACACTAAATCTAATCTGCTGGGAGAGTTAACATCTTTACTGTGCAAGCAAAGCAAACAGGGGCTCTGACCATCCAGAGACAGAGAGACACCGCTGCAGCTGACCTGGGCTTTCTCCAACCCAGAGTCAGAGCTTTGGCCGTTTACTCAAATTACTAAGAATGTATTCATGATTATAAAGAACTTGTAAGTTCTGAATAAAAGAATCTATCAACTGCCATTTTGTTTTACTGTGAATTCACTTTACAAAAAAAAAAAAGATCTCCTGAAACCTGAAATGAAGGCTCTTACTCCACAGAATTGCTGAAGAACGGCCTGCATCAGCAGAGGGCAAAGATAATCGGGAGATGAATGAATTTTTAAAAATAAAATTAATTCCATTGCAAAGCAGAGCTACCCAAGCCAAAATGTTCAGATGATATCCTATGAGATATTACTTGGAAGAAAAACAGACTTCCCTTTGCACTTTTTTTTTTTTTTTTTTTTTCTGAGACAGTCTCACTCTGTTTGCCCAGGCTGGGGTGCAGTGGCATGATCTCAGCTCACTGCAACTTCTGCCTCCTAAGTTTCAGCAATTCTCATGCCTCAGCCACACAAGAAGAAGCTGGGATTACAGGCACGCACCACTACACACAGCTAATTTTTGTATTTTTTTAGTAGCGACAGGGTTTCGCCGTGTTGACCAGGCTGGTCTCAGCCCACCTCGGCCTCCCAAAGTGCTGGGATTACAGGCATGAACCACTGTACCTGGCCTTCCCTTTTCATTCTCAAAAGAATTTTTATTTTCATTCAATGTTGTATGGCTTTTGTAACCTATAATATTTTTTAAAAAAAAGGACTATTTTCGTTGGATGGATGCTGACCTCAGCACTGCTTTTCACCATCACAGATGATTTACTGTGATGCTTCTCAGCCCCTTATCCTCACCTCTGGAGCCCAGCGATGACTCACTGGCCTTACCCGGTCTCCAGATCCCTTGCATGGTACTCCTCCCAACAGTCCAAGGTGATCAAAAGGCACAGACCCCAACAGAGCTGCACAGGGTGAGAAGTCCCTTTGTCCTGACATGGTGAAAAGTTGCCCACATCTGATTCAGTTAAACTTTCTCTGAAGACATCATCCCCTCGAAGAGACAAATAAGCGAATTGTAAATAAGACAATTAAAATCTGTCATAACACTGAAATAAATTCCTGCTACAGTTGAACAAACTTATTTTATTTGGAAAGGACCAAAAGTTACTGGTATCCTACTAGCTTCTGATAAAGACTCTTAAATATCCAAAAGTATTAGGAATGTAGTACTTAGTAGTAATAAGTTATTCCCAATAAAAGTGTTCTTTGGCCAAGGACCAAGGAAAAGTTATGTAACCTAAGTTAAATTCATGACAGTTGAGAAGGGCTTGCTTTCCCAAAACTCAGATGTCCTCTAGCACATTTCCTAATCGCTACCTGACGGGACAGTATTTAGGAAAATACAGAGACAGAGAAGGGAAGGGCAAGAGAGAACAATGTGAGTCCTTTCCTCATTTAAAGAAAAAGGACCCTAAATAAGACTTGAGTACATTTCAAGGAACCCAGTCATTTAAAGTCTGTATGTGTTAAATATCCCAGATCCACCTTATCTGATTTTCTCTCTGGGAGTTCATGGTGAGCCAGCTGTTCCCTGGAACGAAGACTTCATGTTTTCCTGAGAGAAACAATTAAGAGAAAGATTGGACTGCCTGTAAGGCAGCCTCTAAAAGGGCAGCAAGTTCCTTCTGATGTAAGAGAAAGTTAAAGACCTCAAGTGACTTTTTGCCATCTAGGCTGGCACGGAAAAGGACACATGGCGATGCACCTGTGTGGTACGGGTGAATGCCCTCTGCCTCCCAGAGCATCAGATCAGGAACCTAGTAAGAGAGTTACAACGTGAAGAGCACCCTAAGCACTCCTGCAGGGAGCCTATTCAGAATGGCAAGGTGCAGACTGGGCAGCTTGCAAAATCCCCGGTGGAACTAGAGGGTGACGTCAGCCCACACGTCTTGGGGGTCTAAGGGTCATAGCAGCAGGAGATGAGGACCATTAGCTGCATACGCTGGCCTTCCAGGCAAACAAGAAGACAGGGGCAGCACCCAGCAGGGAAGCCCTTGAGGAGTCTCCGGGTAAGGAGGAAACTTCAGACCATCTACTTCAGCTGAGACCCAAGATGCAGGCTGGGTGCCACATTTTTAGGTGGCCCATGACCTTCCTTAGGAGTTGAATGCTCCCGCCACACCTTGTGAGTACACCATTGCACCTCCCACAGAACACCACAATGCTCTGTGAATGCTTACATGTCCCTGGACAGCCCAAACTGTGCCCAGCACTTGGGGAACGACAGGAAGGCAAACATGGGTCTGAAATCCTTTAATCTGAGAGGTGCTTTCCTCGTCTACGAAACAAGGTGGCCCCATGGCAGGTCACTGGGAAGGTAAAGATGGCGTGGTGTGTGTGCAGCTCCTAACAGAAAGCCTGGCACACAGAGATGCTCATTTCCACCCCAATCGCTGCTGGCAGCCACCTCCATAGCTCTGTCTTGGGGTGGTACAAGATTCACCAGTAAGTGGCCAGTCATTAACTTCAAAAAAAAATCAAATAAGCATCTGTTGAACTTTGAAAAAAAAACACACTGAATTTATATTAGATGGCGTTCAGGAAGCTGAAATATTTTAAAATGCACTTGCCCCTCTGTAACTGCAGGGGATTGCTACTTATTTGAAAGTGACAATGAAACGCTTAAAAATAAACCTAGAAGGTAACTAATTAAACCCAGAAAGGTATGTGAGCAAGACAATATTTTGACAGATTACACAGAAAAAAATACTCCTTCGTAATTTAGATGAAGATAAACGGTAAACCAAAGAAACAAGCTCATCAAAGTTAGGAAAATTCCACTTAGATTTCAACATGCAGTAGCTTTTCGGATCCACTCCTTGCACTTATTTATCTCTATAAGCTGGAAGAGAACCTTTAACCTTGAGATCAGCTTCGCCTTGAAAATTCCCTCTGAACAGTGTACGGATCAGCTGTTTCACTCTTTATGTATGTTGTGTTTTCTTAGCCAAGACAGGGCAATTCCTGCTCCGGCATCCTTCCCTTTCCAGTATCCATGGGCATCTTTGTCAAGAGACTCCCTCCTCTGAGGCTGTACCACAAAGCCGGGGGGGTGGGGCGTCTGGTTGTTTTATCTAGAAAGTCATTCATTTATTCAGGTTCTACGTTGCTTCCATTCTAAGGTGTTTTCAAAATGCTTAGCAAGGAATTCTGACACCGGGGTTACTTATCATATCATTCCAGTTTGCACTTACGTATACATCTCTAATTTCTGGCTTAATAACATTTGCAAAAAGCAAGGAGGGAGCAGGTCCACCCTGGATGCTGCCTGCCGGTGACAGGGGCACCCATCCCCTGTCCCGTCTCTTCTTGCAGGACTGGTCAAGGTCCCATCTCTTTTCGCAGGCAAGTTGTTGGGTAGAGCCTTTTAAAGAGTTTTTTCAACCCTGACAGCTTTTCTAAACCCCTCTCGTTTCTATGAAATTCGAGGTTTTTTTAAAATCTTCCTTGGGGCTTCTCAATCTCCTTTTTCCATCCAGTTTTTAGCAACTTAGGTCCTCACTAATAATGAATCAATTGGTATCCATCAGAGACCCCTGGATTGTAATTCCTAAAGTTACTCTAAATCCCTCTGCAAGTGTTTCCCTATTCAGCCAGCTCTTGAAAAATCTCACAACAGCTCTCAGCTCAGAGTAGGACCGGGGCTTCAGACTAACAGCGAAGGCTCCTGTTCTGAAGGTTTGACTGTAAGAGGCAGCGGAGTCTAGGGAGTTTCTGGCTTGTCAGGAGGGAAGGGAGTGGCACACCAAAAAAATGGAAGATGGTATGGGAAGGAAATAGTAAGCTGTTAGGTTCAAGTTCTAAAAGACACAATTTTAATATTTTCCAGTTTTTTTCTTCTGCCTTAGTCATAGAATCTCTAAAGAAAGAGATCTTTGGATGTAAATCTTTGTGATGTCTCCTCATACTAATTAAAAAGTAAAGACTATCTAAGTTTGAAATTTTGCTCCCTTTTTCTTCAAAGACATCTCTAACTCCCTTGATCATATCAAAAGTTTCACAAACATCCTAGTGAAATCATGCCGTTTAGAAAGATAAGTCCACAAATTGGCATTGTAACATAAACACATTATTCATGAAGCAGGGGGCCAGCCTGGACTTTAGGCTGAGACAAATGCATGAGAGTCTAGGAATGTTCTGTCAAAAACCAGGCCTCACAACCTAACAGACACATGGAGATGCCAACTGAAAACTGCAAAACCCCAACAAGGCTTGTGGCCCCAGAACCACAGAGAGGCCTGCAGAGGCCGTATCCCGCGAAACAGACTGACTCTGCCTCCCCCCACAGGAGGCAAGACTGGGGTAAGTCCCGCAGCGATGCTGACGGCTGACCTGGGGCAGACTGTCTTCAAAGGGTGCTGGTCTCACAAGAAAATGTCAGAACTTCCCGGCCCTTGGAGCTGGCTCAAAGAATAGGTTCCTCTCACCGTCCCTTCTAGGAGGGAACAATAAAAATGACAGGGACAGGCAGCAGCAAACCAGAGGGTGAATAAAGAGTCAGATTTCCACCAAGGACAGAACTTCTCAAATCTGATCAGACAGCCCACGGCGATCTAAAGGCACTTGCTACTCCTAGGAGGTAAAGTGGACTCAGCATTGGAGAGGCAGGCATTGCGAGACTGGCTTTCTCCCCAATGCACCTACTTTCCCCAGGTTCGTGGTCAGGAGCCCCAGGCGCGGGGAGGGCTCGTCTACCAGCTGAGACTGTGACTGTGGAGTCTCAGGCCTGCCTCCAGAATCATTGCAGCTGGGATCCCCAAACATCACCACCACCACCCGTGGCAGCGAAGCCGAGTTTGCTGCTTACGGGGTAAAGGAGAAGGCCACCTTGCTAGCTTTGTCAGAGCTGAGAGACGAGAAGGTGAAGTCAGGATTAACTGAAAATTGCAAGTTTTAACTTGAAGCAGGGCACAGTTAGAATCCAGTAAGGATCCTGACGAACCTGTCCAAGATACGGAAGGAAACAGCAAGGTGAAGGCGCTGAGATGAGGGACACCTTTGCGTCTTAGAGCATGAACTATGGAAGTTTTCCTCCAAAGCTCTGATGCATCTTTCAGGAAGCTCCTGTGATAAACAACCAAACCATTCTTCTAGGCAGGAGACGGGGTGGAAAAACGAAATCAGGCCTTCATGGCGGAGGACCTGCACAGCGCCATGCTAATGCACAGAGGAGGCCGTGCTTTTGTTCTCAGGGTCTAAGTGTCACCACAGAGTACAGGGATTGAGGCTCTCGAGTGGAAAACCACCATAAATGATGATAGAATAAATAACAAAAGTACTGCTATTTAATCAGAATAAAAAATAAAGTCCCAGGAAACTTCATGTCAACACGAGGATTGGCAAAGTAAAATATATATATAAACGAACTTTGATTTACTACCTGCTCAGTGCCAGGTAACTTCACAAAGTTTCTCAATTATTCCTTACAACACTTGAGTTATAAAAGTCTTATTATTCTCATTTATGGCAGCTGGGGCAATGGAGCACCAAAAAGCTTAAATAAATTATCTCAGGTTGGGCACAGTGGTTCAGGCCTGTAATCCCAGCACTTTGGGAGGCCGAGGTGGGCGGATCACAAGGTCAGGAGTTTGAGACCAGCCTGGCCAGTATGGTGAAACCCTATCTCTACTAAAGGTACAAAAAATTAGCCAGGCGTGGTGGCACACCCCTGTAGTCCCAGCTACTTAGAAGGCTGAGGCATGAGAATCACTTGAACCCGGGAGGCAGAGGTTGTAGTGAGCCAAGATCGCACCATTGCACTCCGGCCTGCGTGACAGAGTGAGACTCCATCTCAAAATAAATAAATAGTCTTAGATCAGGCAGTTAGAGAATGACAGGGCCTCAAGTTAGACCCAAGACTCCGGCGTCCTAGCCAAGCCCTTCACTTCACTGCACCGCAGTGGCCTCAAACACAAGGAAATTCCAGAGGAAAGGCCAGCCACACAGGTGGCAAGGTACCCAACCCAAAAGACCACCCCAGCCAAGAAGCTTCTGAGAAATCATCTTCACCACAATTTAAGCCCAGGGTGCTCTCTTTTTTCCCTGTCTGTATCTCCTTGTTCCCAGAACTGAATGCAGCTTTGCTCAAATGCTGTATTTCAGGAATCAGTGGCCCAAGGAAAACCGTCCCAGCAAGCATCGGGAATGCAGGACACAGCAGGAGCAGAAGCCCCTCCTGCCCCCAGAGAGCGGTGGCTGGCACTCACCTACTCTGGCTGCACCCTTTCACACTAGAAGCTGCCCAATCTGCATGATCGGAGAGCAGGTTAGATGACAGCCTGAGTGGGAAGAGCTTGTTCCTCAGTTTTGACTTTGCTGGAACCATCAGAGGCTCAAGAGAAAGAGAGGGTGGACCCTGTGCTGGAGGGGCTTCAGGACACCCTGAGGAGAGGCTGAGGAAGAACCTCCAATGAGAGCTGCTTTCTCCGTTGTCAGCATGTACCTGAGCCAGGTCGCAAGGATGAGAAGATGTGCCTCTGCCAAGAGGGGCCTCCCCCATGCATGTTGGGCTGACTGTGAAGACACACGTGTGTACACTCCAGCCTGAGACCTATGGAGGGAATGCAGGTGGACACCGGGCTTGCAGAGTCCCATTGAGTAAGCTCTTGTTTTATATGGGCAGGAGCAGCTGGCTCAGACTACAGCAAACATCTATGAGCTACACGTAATCCACATCATGAAGATATAGAAAGAGAAGCTGAGAGAAGTTAAATACCTTGCCCTCATATCTCATACTTCAAGAGATGTTTTTGCAAAGTTTTGTCTGGGAATAGAGCAGGGTGTAGTTTCTTCCCTCCACACATTGTCACAGATAGACCTCTGAGCACTGACACGGCTTCCCCAGCTCCTGCTTAGTGCCCCCAGGTGCCCATGGCCCACAGCCCAGTGTGGCCCCCGTGGGAGACCTAAGAGCTAGGGAGGGAAGCAGGTACTGCACCATCCACCATGAGGTCAGGGAGGCCACACAGGGGAGCAGTCATTGTTCCAGTCTCCACAGATGCCTGGGAATGAAACGCAAAGACCAACAGGGGAGGGTGACGGCATGGCCAACTTCCAGCCTGGCAGGAATAGCTGAGTCACCCTGGTGATGATAAGAACGTGATGGCGACAAGACACCATCTCCTACACATTACGTGCTCAGAGCTTTCAATCTGCAGCCTTATTTTGTTCTTACTAGACTTTCGCTAGGGGAGCGGAATCATCTCCTTTCCAAAAATGATGCATTGATGGTGCGCTTAGTGAGATACCAATGGCCCACATTTGTAGCTTGCTGGGGGCAAAGCCAGGATGTGAATCTGCACTCTTCCACATCCAAAGCCTGTCCTTTCCCCCGTGCCAGGCCACCTCCCATTCCACCCCTGAGCCAGGCAGAGCCACGGGAGCACCCTCCTTCAGGAAGGCCTCTGTCACAACCACGGCCCCTGAGTCACTGCTGAGTGACAGCCAGCCTGCTTTTGCATTGAATACACTCTTTTACTTTATTTTCACAACCCTGCAAGATAATTATCACTATCCCCACTTATTAGACAAGGAAACCAAGATTCAGTAGGTTTTGTAACAGAACAAGGTTCTAAGTGGCTTTCAGCAGTCAGGACACCTAACCAAGCTGCTACTGGAGAAAGCAGCCTGGGAGCAAATCTTCCCATGACCCTCAGACTTAGAGCGCCAAACTCAGGAGAGACGGGGGTTTTGTTTGTTTGTTTTGTTTTGAAGACAGGGTGTCACTCTGTCACTCAGGCTGGGCTGCAGTGATGCAATCACGGCTCACTGCAGCCTCAATCTCTCAGGCTCAAGAGACGCTCCTGCCTCAGCTTCCCAAGTAGCTGCAACTACAGACATGCGCCACTACGCCCGGCTAATATTTTTTTCCTTTTTGTGAAAATGGGTCTCGCTATGTTGCCCAGGTCTCAAACTTCTGAGCTCAGGTGATCTGCCTGCCTTGGCCTCTCAAAGTGCTGTTATTACAGGTGTCAGATACAGCACCCAGCCAGGTGACAGGGTTTCAAGATCCTTCTTGAGCCCATCAACTAGCTCATCTTGTCTGCTAGAATTTGTTGTTATGCACTGTTCGGAACTTCCTTAAGCGCTTTTGTTCATGCACCCTGTTTTTCTTACCAAAGAAAGGAAAACTAGTTCCTCAACACTCTCTTCCATTTCTCCCCTTCTCAGAAGCTGACCAAATGCTAAATTCTTGAGAGCATTTTAAATTGTCTTTACCTGTAAGTTGCCCTCAAAAACCTCCACCGTATGCTGAAGCAGTGGGTGAGGAAAAGATTGGAATCTGTGAACTAAAGCCCCCAATTTTTAATTTCCGTCCTCCTGGTCTAGAGGGAGCATGTCCAGGTCACAGGATTGGAGCAGGATGGGATTGTGACATGGAGTCTGCATGGGTCTCTTTAGAGGAAGCACTCAGATTGTATGTGAGAAGATGTTACAGGGAATGCTTTTCTTATACAGAATGTAAAATTGGTACTACTTTATCTACTCTACCACTACATTTATTAAACTTTGTTCTTCCTGCCCTCTTGGTGTTTCTGATCTTTCTTCGGTAGGATGTTAGTTCAGTAGTTAGCCGGACTCAAAAGTGATGTAACAGCCTCAATGTGTTGTTGGAAGTGTAATAAAAGCTACTACTAATAATGAAAAGCCCATTCCCATCATAACTCAAGTATGCCTTCCATCAGGTGAATTGGAAACAATGTGTATTCATTTGATTTGTTCCCAGTGAACCGAAGGATTGCACAAGCACAGTTTTCTCCTCGCTCCCTTCCCTGATTTAATTCACTTACGGAGGGGAGGCAAGGAATGAAAATGAACCCATCAACAGAGTAGAAAAAAATTTTTCTGCTTCAGTGAAGAAATGTTGCATTGTCTATAGCACACTCTTCCAGATGGTCTGATTTTTACCTTGTTCATTGTCACTGAGCTATCTTGCACCTCTTAGTAAACAGCAGGCAAGGGATGGATGTACAAACTTGTGTTCTGTAGAATCTCAGCTGACTTCAGCGTTCCTGTGAAAAATCAGTATTGCCTCCATTTGCAATTCAGTTGATTTACTCCATATAAAGTTGTGCTTTTTTACTTTCCTTTGGACTGCTTTTAACATCTGGTTCCCTCACTGATTACAAATAAAATCTTCCTGTGTTTGTTTTGTATGGAGATGAGAATCACACTTTCACTTTCTGAAAATTATCTTTTAACAGAGATACACCCAGAAAGTGGCCTACCTTTGACAAGCACTCTAAGTGTAGAGTTGATGTGATATTGGTCCTCTCATGTGGGCTTTCCAAATTCTTTCTGAGTGCCGCTTGGTCTGACCTAACTGAGCTGCTTATAACACTTCACTTTCACATCATGTTTTTTAAATTTTACTTTAAGTTCAGGGATACATGTGCAGAATGTGCAGGTTTATTACACAGGTATACATGTGCCATGGTGGTTTGCTGCTCCTATCAACCCATCATCTAGGTTAAGTCCTGCATGCATTAGGTATTTGTTCTAATGCTCTCCCTCCCCTTGCCCCACTCCCCGACAGGCCCCAGTGTGTGATATTCCCCTCCCTGTGTCCACGTATTCCTCTTGTTTAACTCCCACTTATGAGTGAGAACATGCGGTGTTTGGTTTTCTGTTCCTATTTTAGTTTGCTGAAAATGATGGTTTCCAGCTTCATCCATGTCTCTGCAAAGAACATGAATTCATCCTCTTTTATGGCTGCATAGTATTCCACGGTGTATATGTGACACGTTTTCTTTATCCAGTCTATCATTGATGGGCATTTGGGTTTGTTCCAAGTCTTTGCTATTGTAAATAGTGCTGCAATAAACATATGTGTGCATGTGTCTTTATAATAGAATTATTTATAATCCTTTAGGTATATATCCAGTAATAGGATTGCTGGGTCAACTTCTGGTTCTAGATCCTTGAGGAATCACCACACTGTCTTCCACAATGGCTGAATTAATTTACACTCCCACCAACAGTGTAAAAGCTTTCCTATTTCTCCATGTCCTTGTCAGCATCTATTATTTCCTCACTTTTTAATGATCACCATTCTAACTGGTGTGAGATGGTATCTCATTGCGGTTTTGATTTGCATTTCTCTAATGACCAGTGACGATGAGCTTTTTTTGATGTTTGTTGGCTGCATAAATGCCTTCTTTTGAGAAGCGTCTGTTCATATCCTTTGCCAACTTTTTGATGGGGTTGTTTGTTTTTTTTCTCTTAAATTTGTTTAAGTTCTTTGTAGATTCTAAATATTAGACTTTTGTCAGATAGGTAGATTACAAAATTTCTCTCCCATTCTGTAGGTTATCCATCCATTCTGATGATAGTTTCTTTTGCCATGCAGAAGCTCTTTAGTTTAATTAGATCTCATTTGTCAATGTTGGCTTTTGTTGAAATTGCTTTTGGTGTTTTAGTCATGAAGTCTTTGCCTGTGCCTATGTCCTGAAGGGTATTGCCTAGGTTTTCTTCTAGGGTTTTTACGGTTTTAGGTCTTATGTTTAAGTCTTTAATCCATCTTGAGTTAATTTTTGTATAAGGTGTAAGGAAGAGGTCCAGTTTTTGTTTTTTTGCATATGGCTAGCCAGTTTTCCCAGCACCATTTATTAAATAGGAAATCCTTTCCCCATTCTTTGTTTTTGTCAGATTTGTCAAAGATCAGATGGTTGTAGATGTGTTATGTTATTTCTGAGGCCTCTGTTCTGTTCCATTGGTCTATATATCTGTTTGGGTACCAATAGCATGCTGTTTGGGTTACTGTAGCCTTGTAGTATAGTTTGAAGTCAGGTAGCATGATGCCTCCAGCTCTGCTCTTTTTGCTTAGGATTGTCTTGGCTATCTGGGCTCTTTTTTGGTTCCATATGAAATTTAAAGTAGTTTCTTGTAATTTGTGAAGAAAGTCAATGGTAGCTTGATGAGAATAGCATTTAATCTATAAATTACTTTGTGCAGTATGGCCATTTTCATAATATTGATTCTTCCTTTCCATGAGCATGAAATTTTTTTCCATTTGTTTCACTTTCACATCATTTGATACCTATTTGTGAGTGACTTTTTCTTGAATATCTTGTGTACTTCCTAAATTAATTGCCATGTGTAAGCACTTGCAGGATGGAATGTGCATTAGCACACTAGCCTGTAGAGTATCCCATCAGGATGACAAAACTAGAGAATTAATGGCTTTGGTTTTTCCAGTGGAAGAGAAAAAAGGCAGGTAAGAAAACATTATAAAACATTTTTAAAGGTGTTTAGAAAGTTGTGGAAACAAAATATAATTTTAGCATTAGGTTTTTGAGTAATGTCTTATTCTCAATGCTCTTTTAATAATAACACGGAAATAACTCCATAGGTGAAAAAGTCTCCAATGCTTTTTAAAAGAAAACACACCTATAGAGATAAAGCCTAAAGACCTTAATAAATACATGTAGGGCATCATATTCTTGAAGGATTTGTAGGTAGATTCAGTATCTCACTGGGGTACAAAGAACATTAATTTTAAGCAATTTTAAGTCTGATAGTTCAGAGAACTAATTGGTTTAAATGGTTTTTTTATAGAATAAATGAAAAATGCTATTGAAATGATCGAAGAGTAAGAAGGAAATTAGTTGATGGGTCATTGACTCCCACATTGTATAACCAAAAATCTCATTGACTCCCTTTAAGACATTTGTATAACTAAAAACTATTATTAAAATAAAAACTAGGGAAGAAAAGATGATCTCTTAAGAGCTTTACAGCAGATAGCCGTAGGGATAATTCCTAACATAAACAACTAATATTTCTTCAGTTATCTCCCTGAATGCAAAAAGGACTTTTATTCTCAACTTTTAAAAAGTAGTTTTTTATAAACAGGAATCTTTTTTGAAACAATAGACTGAAAGTAGTGAGAAATTTATGGTAAGTCTTCTCCAAACATCCATATTGTCAGAAAATCCTTTGGCAAGAAAATACAGGTAAAGCCAACACCTTTGCAGAGCTGGCCCCACTCCCGGTGTCCTACATGCCATTAAACTGACACAAAAATGTAATCAAGAAGCAAAGCAAACCACCAAGAAAGTTGTTTCTGTCACTATTAAAAATGCCTGGGTACTAAATAAGCCAGCAGGGGAACAAAGTTCAAACAGACCCCAAGAGGGGACAATCCACAAATCAGTCAGTTGTGTGAGTGTTTTTTCAACCGGATTGCTTAAGGGCAGACTGATCGCATGCTACTATACTGCATCATAAAATATGAAATAACCTTAATTAGAGAATATTACAAATTAAACACGATATTCCATCCTGTGTTCTCTCTCTGATATTTTACCCTTACTGTGCAAATCCTTCCCTCTCTAAATTAACATGCCAAGCTTTTCCCAAATTTCTCCAACAGCCAGACACCTAAGCTAAGTCCCAGCCTGAGAGCAAAGAGAGACACTGGTCTCTTCACATCCCAAGAGCCTCTGAGAGCAGGAATAACCCTGGGAACAGCATATGTGATGTGAAGTTAATGGAGAGAAGCCTCAACATCATCAGTGCCCTGTATTACCAGGTGGGATTATTCTTCACCAAGCAGTGATGCAGCCCTCCTGCGTCTGCGTGGCCACTCACTGTCCAGCTATGAGCATCAAACTCCAGACACTCACTTCTGAGGCTGGCAGACACAGGGCACCCAGGGGCACACTGCACAACACTAGAGTATGAGAGGAGAAATTAGAACTTCTATTTATATTCATGTTTACTAAAATTAAAAAGTAGAGCTTTATTAATAATAAATGATGTGGATATGAGTAATATGTATGTAACACTTTTGGTATAAATTCATATAAAACAATGTGTAAATTTATTGAGCATATTTATTATAAGTACTTCACGTGGGTTAACTCGCTGAATTCTCACAGCAGCCCTATGGATGAGACAGTCACATAACTTACTGTCCAATCCAAAGTTTCAAGGGAGTGAGAGGGGCCCACTATTAATTACTGCACCATGGCAGCAGGTATAAATCTGGAGCAGCTCCGGACACTGGCATGAAGGTCACCCCAGCCCTGAACAGAGAATGCACTGGCCAAGGTCACAGTACAAGGCCATGGTACAGACTGAATGGAGCCCAGGAGGTCAGAATTCAGGGCTGGGCTTATAGCCTACTGCTTCACTGTATGATGGAAAACCCAATAAATCACTGGGTGACTTTTCTGATAAGGGGCTGAGATAGAAGCCATATGGAGGAACAAGATGGGTAGCCCCCTTCTCCCTGCTCCTGCTCCCCCAACGAAGCAAAACTGCAAACCCACGGATGGCACATAAAGCAAGTCCAGGAGGACTCTTGGAGGAGGGGAAGGCAGGTGTGTTCAAGACCTAGAGGAGCAGCACAGTGCCAGGCCTCTGTCCCCAGCCAGCAAGGAAGGCCACCAGGCATGGTCTCAGCCCAGCACTAGCAGGTCCTCAGATGGCTCATCCTCCAGATGGAGCAGAGTTTCTCCAACAGTACCAGGGGCACCACTGGCAGGGGCCCATCAGAGCCCACCAGAAATCAATGGCTGGAGGGTAGGACTCCTTACCACTGGGCCTGAGATGCCTTTTCCTGCTGAGACACACAGGAGTGAAAGATGGAACCAGAGAAGGGGCCTGCACAGTAAGCAGCTGCTCAGAGAGAATCTGTTGCCCAAGGCCTGGGGCTCTCCTGCCCTGACCAGAGGCACCTGAGCCACCCAGGACACAGGCACATAGATTCTACCACATCCTTCTCCCACCAAGAGCCTCCTGGCAACTGACCCAGGGAAGCCTTTCCTACTCCACAAGCCACACCAGCAGGGACCAGTGGGGACCCACAGGGAACCAGAAAAAATAAGCAGACCAAACAACACAGCAAAGACTCTGAAAATTAAGTAGCCATTAGAACCACAGTCCACAAAAATAGTCCAAGACTTGTGTGCTGAACCTAAACTGGGTGACTTCCTGCTAAAATATAAGATTTGGGATGAGTGTGGTGGCTCACACTTGTAATCCCAGTACTTTTGGAGGCCAAGGTGGGTGGATCACCTGAGGTCAGAAGTTCAAGACCAGCCTGGCCAACATGGTGAAAGCCCATCTCTAGTAAAAATACACAAATTAGCCAGGCATGGTGGTGCAAGTCTGTAATCCCATTCACTCAGGAGACTGAGGCAGGTGAATTGCTTGAACCTGGGAGGCAGAGGTTGCAGCGAGCCGAGATTGTGCCACTGCACTCCAGCCTGGGTGACAGAGAGACACTCTGTCTCAAATAATAATAATAATAATATTTAAATAGAGCTCAGAGACTTTTAACATAATAGACAAAATGCTCAGCATACAACTGAAAATCACCTGCCATATCAAGAACTAGGAGATTCACAACTTGAATTTAAAAACCCAATAAACTGATATCAACAGTGATATTAATCCAAATTTGGAATGATCTGACAAGAATATAAAAGCAATAGCCATGAAAATGTTTCAACAACCAATTTAAAATGTTATTGAAACAAAGGAAAAAGTAAATCTCAGGAAAATTATAAAAAGGAACCGAATGGAGACCAGGTGTGGTGGCTCGCACCTGTAATCCCAGCACTTTGGCAGGCTGAGGTGGGCAGATCGCAAGGTCAGGAGTTGGAGACCAGCCTGGCCAATATGGTGAAATCTATCTCTACTAAAAATACAAAAATTAGCCAGGCGTGGTGGCATGCACCTATAATCCGAGCTACTCAGGAGGCTGAGACAGGAGAATCACTTGAACCTGGGAGGCAGAGGTTGCAGTGAGCTGAGATCATGCCACCGCACTCCAGCCTGAGTGACAGGGCGAGACTCTGTCTCAAAAAAAAAAAAAAAAAAAAAAATGGAACCAAACGGAAATTATAGAACTGAAAATCACAGTAGTAGGTATAAAAATTTGCCTGACGGTTGAACTGGGGAGGTGGAAGTTGCAGTGAGCTGAGATCATGCCATTGCACTCCAGCCTGGGTGACAGAGTGAGACTCTGTCTCAAAAAATGAAAAATTACCTGATGGGCTCAACAGTAGAGCAGAGATGAAGAGCATACCCATAGTGAACATTAAGGCAGAACAATAGAATTCACTCCATATGAACAACAGAGAGAAAACATATTTTTAAAAAATGAATACAGCCTTCTGCACTGACCTCTGAGAAGAAGAGCTAACATTCAAATCACTGGAGTCTCAAAAAAAAAAAAAAGAAGAAGAAGTGGGTGGTAAATGAAAGAGTGTTTAAAGAAATAATAACTAAAAACCACGAATCTGTCAAGAACACATCAACCTATAGATCCAAAAAGCTAAACAAACCCTAAACAATATTTTTTCAGTGCTGAGAGAAAAGAATGGTCAGCCATGGATTTTATATCTAGCTAAGCTAGCCTTCAGGAGGGAAGGAGAAATAAAAACATTCTCACATGCAGAAAACTAAATAATTTGTCATGAGCAGGCCAATCCTTAAATATGATGTAAATGAAGTACTTCAAGAACAAAGAAAATGATAAAAGAAAAAAATGTTGAGAATCAGGAAGGTGAAAGAAATAAGAGAAAGAGTACATATGGGTGCATACAATGGACTATCCTTTTCATGGCAAGTTTTATAAATTATATTTTAAAATTGAATCAAATATAATAGTATCTTCTGATCCATAATAAAATTATATTTAAAGGGGAAAGATTAAAAAACCTAAAGAGAAGTGAGATTTCCACACACAGCTGAAAATGATAAAATATCGATACCAATCAACTTATAAGTCATATATGTATATTGTAAAACCCAGAGAAACTATGACAAAAACTATACAAAGGGACACATTAAACACTAAAAATAAATCAGGTTGGAATTTTAAAATGACATTCAAGTAATCCTGAGGAAAGGAAGAAACACATAAGATCAAGCACCTGATGAAACAATAATAAAATACCACTTTTAAGTACTAACATAACAATAATTACCTTAAATATACATTGTCTAAATCAAAAGGCAGACATTAGCAGAATGCATAAACATGACCCAATTATGTGCTACTTACAAAAATGTATTTTACACAAGCTGGGTGGAAAGCAAAGGATGAAAACAGCTAAGCTATATAAACATAAAATTTTTTAAAGATGTGCATTAGTTATACTAATATGTCATAAAGTAGACTTCAGAGCAAAGAAAATTCCTAGAAACAAGGAAGGATAGTCTATATGGATAAAAAGATAACTCACCAGAAAGATTTATCTTAATTGTGTATGCAGCAAACAACAGAACCTCAAAATACATGAAGTACCAACAGATGGAACTGAAAGGTGAAATATACAAATAAAAAATTATAGTTGATTGCTTTAACAGCCCTTCCTCAACAATGGATAGTGCTGCTAGGCAGAAACTCAACAAAGATACATGGGACTGAGCCAACCAATAGGCTCTAATTGATGTACGTAGAACAAGCTACATAACAACAATACAATACAAATGTTTCTCAAGTGTACATGGTACATTTACCAAGACAGTCAATATGTTTGGGCAATAAAACAAACATCAACAAATAGAAAAGAATTAAAATCATACAGAATATCATTTCTGACAACAATAGAATCCAACTAGAAACCAATAACAAAGAGAGAACAGGAAAACCTCCAAACAACTTTCAAAATAATGTATGGGCTATAAATGAAGTCTTAAAGGGATATTTTTAAAGAAGGGTAGAATAGAATGAAAACAAAAACCTCAATATATCAAAAGATATGGCATGTAAATAAAGCAATAATAAGAAGGAAATTTATAACACTAAATGTTTACATTAGAAATAAGGAAAGATTTGTATTTTTTCCTCAAGAAACTAGAGGTGAAAAAAGAGCAAAAAACAATCTAGAAGAACCAAAAAGAAGAAAATAACAGAGCAGAAATCAATAAAATTGAAAATAGGAAAACAATGGGTAAAATCAATGCAAAAAAAAACTAGTTACATGAAAAAAGTTAATAAAATGGATAAGCTCATAGTAAGACTGATAAAAATAAAGAGTGAAGGCACAAATCACAACTATTAAGAATGAAATAAAAGTCTGGGCACAGTGGCTTACACCTGTAATCTTAGCACTTTGGAAGACCATGGTAGGCAGATTGCTTGAGCCTGGGATTTCAAGACCAGCCTGGGAAACATGGCAAATCCCCATCTCTAGATAAACTACAAAAAATAGCCAGGCATGGTGACTTGAGCCTGTAGTCTGGCAACTCAGGAGGCTGAGGTGGGAGGATTGCTTGAGCCCAGGAGGTCAAGGCTGCAGTGAGCTGCACCATTGCACTCCAGCCTGGGTGACAAAGTAAGACCCTGTCTCCCAACAAAAGAAAAAAAAAAAAGAGTGAGATAAAAGATACCACTTCAGAACATCAGATCCTGCAGTCATTAAAAAGATAACAAGGGAATACTGTGAGCAAATTTATACTCACAAATTCTCCAACTTAGAAGAAATGAACCAATTCCTTGAAAACCACGAAGTACCAAAACTCAACCAGGACAAAATAGACAATCTGAGTAGTCCTATAACCAACAAAGACATTGGTCAAAATTTAGCTTATAATTAAAAAGATGCCTAAAACAGCAATCTCCAGGACAGATGGTTTTGTTAAAGAATTCTACCAAACATTTAAAGAAAAATTGAAATGAATTTCACACAATTTCTTCCAGGTAATGAAAAAGGAGGAAATACTGCCAAATTATTTATTACTGCTAGTATTACTCTGAAACCAAAACCACACACAAAAAAATTTAAAAAAAATGAAAACTATGGATCAATATATGCAATATACTTAAATGCAAAAATCCTTAACAAAATATTAGCAAATCAAATCCAAACAACATGTAAAAAGAATTATACACCATGACCAAGTGGAATTATTCCAGGTATGCAAGCTTGTTAAGCATTTGGAAACTGGTCAGTGTATTCCACCACAACAATAAGCAAATAAGAAAAATCGTATTAATTGATCTAAGAAAAGCATTTGATAAAATCCCACACTCATGAATGATAAAAATAGACATTAGAAACAGAAGAAAATTATACCAACGTGATAAAAAGTGTCTAGCATCTACAAAAAACAACCACCCACAGCTAACATTAAACTTAACAGTAAAAGACCGAATGTGTTCCCTCTAAGATCGGGAACAAGGCAAGGCTCTACCACTGTTATTTAACATAGTACTAGAAGTTCTAGCCACTGAAAAAGCAAGAAAAAGAAATAAAAGGCAGGCATACTAGAAAGGAAGATATAAAAACTGTCTGCATTTGCAGACATTAAGATTGCCTAACGGTAATACCCCCAAAAAATTTACAAAGAAAATATCTAGAGTAAGAAATGAGTTCAGCAAGGTCACAGGATACAAGATCTGCCATGAAAAATCAATTGCATTTCTGTGTACTAACAATGAACATGTGGTGACTGGAATTAAAAACATTTCACCACTTAAAAGCACACCAAAGAAAATGATATACTTAGATATACACTTAGCGAAGCTTGAACAGAAACTCTGTACTGTATATTACACAAGGCTGATGAAATAAATAAAAGAAGATATAAATAAATGCTGAGGCATACCATGTTCATGGATTGAAAAAAATCAACATTAGTAATGATGTCAAGTCTCCCCAAATGGGTCTATAGGTTAAATACAATTTCTATCAAAATGCAGCAAAGGTTTTTTGTAGATACAGACAAGCTTATTATAAAATTTGTGTAGAAAGGCAAAAGTAAAATAATCTCAAAAAAGAATAAAGTAAGAGGAAGAAGTCTACCTAATATCAAGTCTTCTAGCTATAATAATCAAGACAGTATGGTACTGCTGAAGAGACAGATACACAGACTAATAGAACATAATAGAGAACCCAGAAATAAAACCAGGCAAATACTCTCTACTGATTTTTTTTTTTACAAAGGTGTGAAAGTAATTCAATGAAGAGAAGCTAGTAGCCTTTTCACAAAATGGTACTGATACAACTGGACATCTAGAGACAAAAAAAGAAAGAAAAAGAACCTAAACCTAAACCTCTTATACAAAAATTAATTCAAACTAAACCACAGGCATATGTGTAAAATGTACAATTATGAACTTTAGAAAAAGACTTAGGAGAAAAGCTATAGGATCTCAAGTTGGGCAAAGTTGATTTCTTAGACTTGAAATCAAAAGCACATCCATAAAAGGAATATTGATAACTTTGATCTCTTTAAAATTAAAAGCGGCCAGCGTGGTGGGTCATGCCTGTAATCCCAGCACTTTGGGAGGCCGAGGCGGGCAGATCATGAGGTCAGGAAATCGAGACCATCCCGGCCTACGTGGTGAAACCCCGTCTCTACTAAAAATATGAAAATTAGCTGGGCATGCTGGCACATGCCTGTAATCCCAGCTACTCAGGAGGCTGAGGCAGGAGAATCACTTGAACCAGGGAGTAGGAGCTTGCAATGAGCCAAGAGTGAGCCACTGCACTCCAGCCTGGCAACAGAGCAATACTCTGTCTCAAAAAAGTTAAAGCTTTTTTGCTTGTAAGAGCCTGTGTGCAGAGTATAAAAAGACAAGCTATAGACTGGGAGAAAATATTGGCAAGCCAATCTGACAAAGGACTAGTACCTAGAGCATATAAAGAACTTTCAATACTCAACATTTTAAAAATTCAATCAGAAAATAGGTAAAAGACATAAAGAGGTATTTCACTGAAGAGGATATACACATGGCAAATAAGCATCTGAGAAAATGTTCACCATCATTAATCATTAGGGAAGTAAAACTTAAAACACCACAATGATATTGCTATACACTTACCAGAACGACTGCAATGATAAAAAGACAACACTAACGCTGACGAGGACACAGAGAAACTGGGTCACTTACACATGGCTGGTGGGAATGCCAAGGAGAACAGCCACTCTGGAAAACAGTTTGGTAATTTCTAATACAATTAAACATTAAGCTATCGTATAACTTACCAATGTTCTTTTAGACATTTATCTTGGAGAAATGAAAACGATATTCACACAACAATCTACACGCAAAATTTGTAGCAGCTTCATTTGTAATAGCAACAAGTGGGAATCCGCCTGGATGTCGTTCCACTGGTGAGTGGCTAAACCAACGGTGATCCAGACAACCCCTGGGACACTCCTCAGCAACAGAAAGAAACCATTGTTGCATGCAACAACTTGGATGGATCTCCAGGAAATCATGCTGAGGAAAAAAAAAAAAAAAGACAATCCCAAAAGGTTACACTGTGGGATTCTCTCCATGTAACATTTTTGATATGGCTAAATTTTGGTGGCAAGGATTAGAAAAGGAGAGGTAGGGAAGGCACAGGTGGGGTGGAAGTGGATGTGGCCTTTTATAAAACAGTTACAGGGGAGATCCTGCAGAGATGGAACCATTTTCCCGACTGCCGTGGTGCGTGTAGGACCTTACACATGTGATAAAATTATACAGAACAAATAAGCACACACTTAAATGAGTAAAACTGAATAGGGTAAATGGATCGTGTCAATATCAATATCCTAGTTGTGACATTGTGGTATAATTTTGCAAAATGCTATCATTGGGAGAAACTGGGTAAAGAGCACATGAGCTCTCTCTATATTATTTCTCACAACTACATGTGGCTCTACAATATCTCAATAAAAATTCCAAGCAAAGAAAAAAAATCGTGGCTATAACTGGGTCAGTGCTCTGAGCTGGGCTCGTGTTTGGCACACACACGCACACACATACGAACACACATACCCCTCATGCCCATTGCACCAACACGTTCTTGCTGGCCCAAGTGCAAAACAGGATGATGTGATTAGGACAGCAGCACCAGGCACACTTCTCCTGTTCATCCTCACGGAGGAGGTGATGCTCAGAGTGAACTTACTGCCCAGACTCAAAAGCCAGGACCCATGGTCTCACACAAGGTTTGCCGATGGAACAAAGAGCTTGAAATAATGAAGCTCCCAGCAAATGCAAAGGTATGTGCGGAATAGATTTTGAAGCGCTCTCTTTAAGGACAAGAGATCAAATGTCTTTCTATTCCCTGTGTCTATGGGAATATAGATGGGAAGAAAAAGGACAAAAAATACAATGAAACTGTAGAGTAGAAAGCCTCTTTTACAAGCATTTACTAAGCAACTTATGTCACAGGCACTGGTTTGGGCTCCCAGATGCATTCTGTCAATTAACCTCAAGTAACTTGAAGAAATAGATGCTGCCCTCCCCATCTTAGAGATGAGGACTCTGAGGTTCAGAGTGGCTCAGCAACAGAGTAGCCAAGCTTGTCTCCCATGTAGCAAATTAAGAATTCTCAGTTCAGAACCTGCTGCCTGTTTACATGTTATCTATTTTAAAATCCAGTGGGAAAAGCTGGGGACAATCGTTTCAAACTGAAGCATCCCGCATTCCTGACCAGTTCTCTGGGAGCTAGAACACTGCAGTGATCCTAGGTCACTGAAAAGTCCTACATCTTAGCATCTCAGCACATGAAGGGGATGAAGGGAGCTCAGAGCCAATCCTACATTTGCCGTTGCAGGCACTCGCGCGGGGGTGGAGGGGGGGTGGGGGGGTGGGGGAGGAGGAGAGGGAAGAAGCTGGGAATCTCTCTAAACAAACCTCATCTTAACTGGTTTTGGCCCCTTCTTATCAAACCACCAAGCAGATCTGCTAACAGCCAATTTGCTGAGTCAGACCCTGGTTCTCTCCATCAGTCCTGGCCCATCTTCTGGCAAATTCATCAAAATACACTGTGTGGGATGAAAAAGTGTTCCCTATTAACCAATTCATGGTGATTAATCCCCCAAAGCAAATAAGAGTTGGCTTTGACGACCCCTTCCTTAACACAGAATTGATTGTGAAGTTCAGTGATGAACCCTGTTCTTCTAACAGAAAAGTGCTCCTGAAGCCCAGCCACTCTCTGTGGCAGAAGGCTGAAAACATTGTGACAATCTCCCCATGAAGCTGCACTCCTGAAATCTTACACCAGCAGCCCAGAGCTTCCCCCAAGCCTGCTCATATCCTGCATATTGGCCAAAGTCTGCCCTCAGATATGCACACATAGCCTCCTGATTTCCATTTAAAGACTTATGCAAACCTCGTCCCTTCTTGAGGCTTAGGGAAGCTCTGCCAGTATCTGAGGATGACGCCGCCGTTTGAAATTTTCTAGACGCGACGATTTAAATGGCTTGTGACTGAACTGGAAACACATCTACATTTCATTTTAATTATTGGTGATGACAACACAAACTCTGCCATAATTTTGTATTTTCCCTCTCTACCATCTATTTCAAAACGACTTTATCATGCTTCATCATCGGCTGACTTCTATTTTAATGAACCTTCAGAACCACAAACTCTTAAGATCGCATTCCCTGTCATAGAAAGAGGAAAGTCCACCCGTAACGGCTAAATGGAGAAAGGGACCAACCTGCCGCCAGACACAGTGGAGGAGGCTGTTCCCATCCATTTAAAACTAGGAGAGGAAACATATCCCACCGTCTGGGGTAGGAAACCTGTCCCTTCAGCCCCCAAGAGCAGAGCCTTTCTGGAAACTAGGAAGGAAGCAAGCACATTCCTGGCTGGTACTCGATGACAGAAAGCGATGCTGCTTCTACCACCAGCAGGGCAGTCGCTTCCCCCTGGGAAAGTCACTGTCTGAACTCTTTGCACCAGGGCGGGGGCCTGCCGGGCACTGGCGGGGCCGCTGGAACTTTCAACCTCCTGTGCAGAAACTCACACATGCCTTTAGCACCATTCACAGAAACAGCATCTTGTTTCCAATTTGGCTGTAGATAATGAAATTAGCCCCCAAATTACCATAAAGTGGAACGAGTAAACACGAAAGCAGGAGCTAGGTTTCCAGGCCTCTCCCTCCCCCATACGGAACGGGACCGGCTCTGGCTTCTTCGCTGTTTAAATTCAAAGCAAGACTGCTGTTTTTCTAAGTCGCTATTCTGACCCCAAGCAGATAAAGAACCCTAAATGACACATTCAGCAGAGCGGCTCTGTTCTCGCAGGGCCGCTGTTGTTTACATCAGGAAATCCAGCCCGGGAGGGGACGGGGGGTCGGCAGCGGAGGCGGCCCGGGCGCCGGCCTCCCTAGCGCTCGCCGCCGCGCTCCGCTGGCTGGGCCGCGCTGGCCCCTGGCGCTCGGCAGCTGACTCCATCCAGATGTGCCGCGGCTCCAGAGTGGCTGCCGCGCGCAGTAAATGGGCATCGGAGGCTCGTCAATCCGGGCCAGAGCAATTGCGGTCTCGAGGCCGCCCCACTGGCACTCGGAAAGGTGCGCGCGGGAGGGGACCGCGGGGGCGCCGGGCGGGGGCACCCTGGGCGCAGGGAGGGCGCGCGCTAATGACCGACCCGGGAAATGTTCCTAATACATTTGTACATTTTCTTGTAAATGTTTTACACTTTGAAAGAAAGGGGAATGCTGTATATCATTTGGAAATGCTGGCTGTCTATGGGTCCCTGTGGGTATTACCGCGTTAGTACGACTTGTAACCAGAGCAAGAGAAACATAAAAAAGCTGGGAAACATTGCCAATTAGTCATTACAGGGGACTGTAAAAACAAAAGAAAGAGAAAGAGGAGGGAGGAGAAGGAATCAAAGAAGAATAAAATGACCCGGGGGGGAAAAAAAAGCAAAAGAAACGAGATGTGTTTTCTGTGGTGTTCCGGGAATAGCGCGGGATGCGGGACAGCTGGAGGCCTTCTGATCAGCAGCGACCTGCAAAGCAGCAAGCTCCCCGGCGCAGCCCCGGAGGGGCCGTGCCAGTCCTCAAACCGTACCTATGGCTGTCCCTGTAAAACTCGAGCTGGGTCAGCGGGCAGGCAGTGTGCTTTGAAGCGAGACCCAACTGTGCAAAATCCAAGTCAGACATTTATTTCTGATCGCCCGCCGCCTACACAGTCGTTGCTAGCTGAGGTGCAATAAAAAGGAGAAGACAGGAACTATTTTTTTCACAATCCGAAGTTCCTACCAGTCACCGGCTTCAAGCGGCCTGTGGCCCTGGTTGCTGGCAACGGGTTTTAATTTTACAGTAATTCTGATGATCGAAATCTTTTTTTGTTTGTTTGTTTCTGCTTTTTGCCAGAGTCAAGAGTCCAAGAACTTGTAACATCACAATCTGAAATGGATCTGGCTGAGCCCCCAGTCCTTCTTGAGTAACTTTATTGACCCTTTTCAGGACTTAAGTGAAGGGATAATGGTGTACGCAATGTTTTAGTTGCAGGCCAAAACCCGGGCGGGGCGAGGCTTCTCCCAGGGAAGGGCTGCGATAGCTCAGGGCCTCCCGGGAGTGGGGGCGGGGAGGAGAGGAAGCTGGGGCCCCCTCCCCAGGGACAGGGAGGCATATGTTGCTGGTTGGGAGAGAACTGCTTATCTCAGCAGCATGCAGGCCGCTTTCCAGCCAGGCCTCTTCAGCACACAATGATTTCAGTCCCAGCTCCTCTGAGTCATGAGGACGGCCACATGTGCCTCAGATCCAATTCCTGGCAAGGGCACAACTTTGCTAATCAGCTGGGGTCCTTCTAAGTGTCTGCCCATAGCTCAGCAAATGCACAGCTCAGCTTCACCGGGACAAAATGTCTTGCCTAAGATCTGTTTCAAAAACAATTATATGAGCAAATTATCCTGGCTTCTAACAACAGATTTTAAAAATCTAGTAGCAAGATCTCAAAAAATGATTAAACCGCAAACACTATTTTAAAATAACATTAAGCCGGAGAAGAGATGAAGATTCTCACAGAACCATCAAGAGCACACTCAGCCCACCCCACACACCACCTCCCACCCCCCCACCCCACACACACACCCCCTCCAACTCCCCACGCACATGTCTGTATCTCCAAAGTCCAGAGACGGACTTACTTACATCTGGGCCTTCATCGGAGATAGAAATGAACACAGCAAGAATTCCTTATCTGCCAATGACTTTTACCTTCACAACATACAGCTTTGAAGTCCGTTCATGGAAAAGCTGTCATCAGATACTAACTGGAAAATCCTCAGGAGCTGGGTCCCTGACCTAGTGATTTACACTGCCCACAGGCTGGGGACCATTTACCAGTGGCAGGTCTACAGCAGGTTAGCTGTATCTCTTCTGAACTAAGGACTCAAAAACAGTGCCGTGCTTTTGCTGGCAAGCCTGTTCCGGCTCCTCTTAGAGCTTGGTTGCTTCGCTGTTCGAGCGCACCGTCTCGCCTCCCACCTGACCGTGGGCGAACCCTGCAGCTTGGCCTTTGCAGTTGTCTCTGCGGATTTTACTCTCCAGCAATTATCTTTACACTAATACGACTGACTCTGAAATTTGAAGCTACAGCCTTGACATTTTTCACAAGTTCTAGGTGCATTCTTCCAGCTGTAACTAGACACTTCCCCTTGAATTTCACGTTCATCATTTCAAATTCGGTACATGACAAGGAAATGTATGATCTTCCTTCACAAATTCAACTAACTCAGCCGCCTTGACCCTCCAGTTTCTACAAAAGATAGCACCACTCTCTCATGGCAGAGGCCCATAGGTTCATTCCTTAGCTCATTCCTTTCTCACATGGCTCGTATTCTAATTTCTGTAACAGAGTTCTGGGTGTTGTCCCCCTGCTCTGCAGACAAACAGTGAACGAGACAGCCAGCAGCCGCCCACCCCGGCTCACTCAGCAGACAATCACAGTGCCCAGCAAACACCTCACAGTATAGTATAGGTTTTCTGTTCAAAACCTAGCTGTCCCGGCAGTCCCTCACTTTTGCCTTGTATGAAAAAGCTCATGTGCATTAACCTTGGAAACCTTTACAACCAGTGCTAACCTCTTCTTCCACTGTGACCTACGTCCTCAGCTGCCTTCACCCTCGGGAGCCTCCCTGGCTCCTGCCTGCTGTGGACTCTCCCGAACCCAGCCTGAGGAGCCAGTCCTGCAGATCATGGCTGCTAAAGGAGGTTTAAACTCTTTCATGCTCTCTACCAGGATAAATTGTAACCAAACCTCAAACTCAAAAGCAAGTCTACTGTCCTCTGCAGAGGACGAGCTTCCGCAGGGATGCCCCTCGTCCCCCGTGAGACCCCATCCACCCCCAGTGAGGTCAATGACTGGCTGATCCAAAGCACTGGGTCCATTCCCCAGTTTCCTTGCCTTCCAGATATCCACTGCACGTCCAGTTCAGAAGTGTTAAAACCAAACTCCCCGTCTTTCCCTGGAAACTCTCTTTATTCTTTCATATCCTCCATTTGTTAACTTTGGGGTAATGGTCTATCTATCTGGTCTGATTCAAATCAAAACTCAGGAACCCCCTAGCTTCTTCTCCTTTCTCCACTCTGAAGTCTAAGCAGTAACTGAGACCCGGCACTCTGCTTCTTAGAGAGCACTCCACCTGCCACCTGCCACCTTCTGCCACCTTCCTGGCCTCTGTGGGCAGGGCCACCTTGGCAAGTGTGTGTTTTCAGTCCAGTCACTGCTGTCACCTTTACCAAAGAGCCACTGAGGTCCACCCCTCAGCCTGGCCCATGCTGCCGGGTCCTCCAGGGCTGCTCCTCACTTCCCTCAGCTGCCTCCTGTCCTCTGGCTTCCCATGGGCAGTGCAGCTCGGGTGGGAATGTGCACCTCCCACCCGCCACCTCAGTTCTGCACCATGTCTTCTGCTCTTCCTAAGCCTGCTCACAGCTTGGCAAATATTCCCTTCATTATGCCATCTTCACACCACCCCAGTTGAGAGAGTTTTCTGCCAGGAAGACTCATGTCCTGACTGATATACGGGACCCTGAATGAGCGAGTGAGTACTCATTTGATATTTAAGTCATCAGTGTACCTTTTGCAAAAATTCAATTGTATAAGTTTGGGGGAATGCGACTCACGGAGTATCTAGTGATTTAATTGTGTACACTACACATGATTGGTGCCTAATAGCCCTTTTTTTTTTTTTTTTTTTTTCTAGACAGGGTCTTGCTCTGTCACCCAGACAGGAGCGCAATCGTGCGATCTCAGCTCACCACAGCCTTGACTTCCTGGGCTCAAGTGATCCTCCCACCTCAGCCTCCCAAGCAGCTGAGACCACAGGAATGCACCACCATGTCTGGCTAATTTTTGTACTTTTGGTAGAGACAAGGTCTTGCTACCATGCCAAGGCTGGTCTCAAACTCCTGGGCTCAAGCAATCCTCCTGCCTTGGGGTCCCAAAGTTCTGAGACTACAGGTGTGAGCCACTGCACCAGGCCCCATAACTATTTATTGAATAAATCAGAGTTCCTAAAAGATTGAGGACAGCCTGTTTAGAGGAAGAAGCTGTAAAACAGTAATAAGATGAAAGAAGAAAGGAAGAAAAAGAGGGGCAAGAGAAGGGAAAGAAACCAATTCATTCAGATTAAACAATATCATAATAATTCCATTGTAATTTTTCTGCACTTTAAAGTACTCACCCATCTATCCTGTACTGGGGTTCTGATCTTGTTTTTGGCCTGCCACACCACTGCATTTTCAAACCAAGAATTCACTGAGAACGAATAGAAAGGCTCGTGCACAGAGAGACTTAGTCTCATTTTTTTGCTAATGATTTATCAATGAAATTTCACTGGCATGCTTATTAAGAGGAATTCAAATCATTGTGCTGGGTATGGATGTGACATGCAGAAAGCTTCTCTAGAGAAGCTCACATTCCAAAAGGAAGCACTGGGGAGAGGACACGGATGAAAACATGCAAGACAAAAGAGTGAGCATTGTGATAGGAGAGATCACGCTGCCACCACAGCAAGGAGAAGGAAGTCACGACTCTCGAGAGGTCAAGATCATCTTTGAACTGCCACTAACCTCAGCACAAGGCAAGGAGATTGAGGGTCTCATCCCCACTCAGAAATTCAGCCCATTGGTGATCTAGACTGAGATAAGAAATTAAGTAAATTTGACTCCGAGGTCACTTCTGTATTTATCCATTCATTCATTTGTGGGAACACTGAGATTCCACTCCCTGTGCCTGACAGTTTGAACTAACACTCTCACATGATGGTATCGTTCAAGAATCACACTGGGAGAAGGGGGCTTTAGGTTTCTCTAGCTAGAAAAAGACTCACCACAGGGAATGGAACGTAATCCTAGTTCTAATCCAATCCAGACAAAAAGGTTGCAGTTCCCGTCCACAGAGGGTGGTGTCCAGGCAGGTCATGCTGGTGTCCTCCCAACCACAGCCCCAGCATGGCCAATGCACCAGAGTGAAAGGTCATGCCAGCACCTGCTCCTTCCTTATCCTCAGGGACAGAGGGCCGCACCTTCCCTTAAAGGGACCCAGGGCATATGCGTTCCTTAAGTCATCCCATAGCAGTGCTGGACTGCCAAACTCCAAGTCAGCACACGGGGATGACATGAGTGAGGTTTCCATCTGCCAAGAGCCCAGAGGAATGCGAGTGTCACTTCATAAGGAAGGTGCAGTCGTGAGAGCCACTCCAAGGGGCCTTGCTTGTGGACTGAGGGTGTCTTCTCCATGCAGTTAGCTTAATTACGATGAACAGGTGAACCAGGTTCATGATTGATGAATTCCTTCTCTGTCCACCTTTTCCCCTGCCCTAGACAATGTTGGTGTCTATACAAGGAGGAGGATCTATTCTCTTTTTAATGCAAAAGCAAACCAGAGTGAGAGGAGCTTAAAGAAATCGCAGCACAGATGTCAGGCTGTAGGGCCCAAGGCCGTTAAAAAAAGAAAACTCTGTAAATGGAAGCGAGGCTTAGTAAGGCACAACCCTAAAGTCTTGGCTCACAATGCAAAGGAAAAAAAAAAAAAAAAGAATGGTGGGTGGGGGAATTTCCTAAAGCCATGAGTAAAATCTGGCAGAAAGCATTCTATACAGCCTTTTTTGGTTTCAATCCGCATGACATCACAATCTATGAATTTTGCTGTGATTGAATTTGAATGAACTTGTAGATTCAAAACAAAACCTATTTGAAACAAGCTCCACAAAGCAACTCTATCTTCCCCGCAGCAGTGAAGTGCATTTCCTGACTGCCTTCTCCTGTTCTGGATGGCAAGGCCCGCCCGGGACTAACACGCCAAGTCCAAGCCACACAGACACATGGCATGCACACGCATGCACACACAGACATATAGGCACACACACATGCAGACATATATGTGCACAGACACTCATTCACAGAGACACACACACACACCCCAGTGAGAGCAGCAGGGCCAGGAGAAGCGGCAGGAGCGCTGGACTGGACTCAGTTCTGCCTGGATGAACCTGCCCCATCCTTTTGTTCTGCTTCTCCTTCTTATTCCTATTATCTTAGTTCTGTCCAGCAAAGGTAAGAAGGAAAACCTAGACCAGCCCTACAAGCACATTCTGAGCTTCAGAGAAACCAGGGCAGAAGAAACAAAAACCACCCAACAGTCCTGGGGTGACAGTTAAAGTATTCCACTATTCCAAGCTCCTCCTCCTCTTGTGTTGAATTTGTTTCTACAGAACTGGGGATCGAACTGGGTAAGGACCAGACATATTTACACATAACAGGTTTTTGTAAACAGTGAGAAACACACCTTCGGGTGTACAGGATCATTCGCAAAGAGTTAACCATTTTGTTTTTCTAAAAGGACAGCTATGCCACAATTTGAAGAACTATGCCGCCAACATAGCCAACACAGGTAATTAGGATATGTTTTAATATGAAAATAACCCTATCAAGGAATGCCTCCCGCCCTACATCTATTAGCCTGGGACCCTAAAATTCCCCATGTCTCTGATCACCCCAGGAAAACCTAAGACTCTAAACTTTTAACACAGTGATTCTCAGCTGTGAGTGATTTCCCCCCTAGGAGACATTTAGCAATGTCTGGAGACGTTTTTGGTTGTCACAACTGTGGGGTGTGGGTGCTACTGGCACCCAGGAAGTAGAGGCCAGGGATGCTACTCAACTTCCTACAATGTGCACTGGTAGCCCTAACCCCACACACAGAAGGAGCTGGTCCCAAAGGTCAGCAGCACCAAGGTTGAGAACCCCTAATTTAACACATAAGCCCCCCTCTCTACCCTCCCAAAAGAGTGTCTCGATAACAACTGTCCCGCAATGTTCTCTGACTTCATAGCTACCGAGGCAGGAGCCAACACTTAGCTGCCACAGAGGCTTGGCAGAAGAGCCTGCAATCGAGTCAGCCCGCCAGAACCAGAAGTCAGCGTACACTGCGCAAGGCAAGAGTGATGGCCCAAACCCCCGCAAAAATCAGTTGAAATAAAAATCAATGTCACCCTCAGACCACGGTCACTTTCTGCCAAGTAGTTAGTGAGAATTACAGGCATATGATTTCAAGAAAAATATTTTATCTTGGTGAGTTTTAGAAAGGAAAAAAGGAAAGTCTTTGCCCTGTTATGCAGTAGCACATTCATTTGTGGTCTGTATCTGATTTCCTTGACTAAGATGCGAGGACTCTAGAATGGATGTCAGAATAAATGATAGCTCCTGCAAATGGCGATCCTTCGGGTTTGCTCATATGATACAGGAATTTCACTGGCCTTCATCTTGCAGAAGCCTAAAGGGGTAGTCCCGCCTCAAAAGAGGACAAAACTCTGTCCTCAGCAGAGAACAGCAGGCTTTCTGTGGTTTCCTCCTGCGTTACAGACTTGGTTGTGAGGTTTAAAGAAATATTGTGTTTAAGAGAGAAACCTATGGACTAGCTGCATTAGGCTGAATCTCGAGCAAGTCAGTTTACTTCCTGAGCCTCAGTTTCCTAACCTGTAAGATGAGCTTTAATACTAATAGAACAACTAGCAGTGTTTTATTTGCTATGTGCCGAGCATGCTCTGGGTGGCTTGCATATGTCATCTAATTTAAATCTCCCTAGGGCCTTAGGAGTACAAATGAGGAAACTGAGTCACAGACTGGTTATATAACCGCCCAGGGTCATGCAGATGGAGGAAGCTAAGTTTCAGCCCAAGCTGACTGCCTCTCCACCATGCTGCTCCCCTCTTCAGTGTGCCTCTGGCCGGAGTAAATGAGTAAGGCTCACATGGTCCTCTGCAGCAGTCAACCAAGACAGTGAGCCACCTCAACTGCCTGATTCTTCCAAGGAATCGTTATGGAGCTGCGTTGTTTTGAGTGATAGAAGAAGGAGTCAAACAGGAGCTGAGAGCGGGAAGTTCCACGCTCAGCTTCCCACTAAGTTGACCTTGGAGGTGACTCCTCGTTGGTGAAACACGAGCCCCTCATTGGTTGTTGCAACCATTGAGTCAGAGCAAAGAGCATGCTCTGAGAAAATGTTCAAAGCTCCAAATACGAATAACCTCAGATGGGCGGCACCCGGAGTTCCACAGTCCTTCCACCTGACGTCTTCTGCGACAGCAATACATGAGTCACACGGTGCATCGCTTGACCCAGTTCACAGACACGGAACCCAAGCCCCACAAAAAAGTGAGCTAACTGCCCCAGGTGACACAATTAGAACCCGACCTCCATAAATGGAACCTTCTGTACAGAGTTGGTGTCATGATTCCAGTCCAAGACACACAATCACCTCTGGCATCTCCGAAGTCACCTGTGGCGTTTTCAACTTTGCTCTTATTACCAACACCTGTGGTACACGTTTCTGAGACTCTCAGCACCTACAGATGAATCTCATGAAGTCTGCAGCAACGGCATTAGGTGATGCAGAAGTGGATGTCCAAAACATCCTGCTCTTTACGTAATATTTCTCTTTGTATTCTCACACAAAAGCAGTTAAAAATAAGAGCCGTGCATATGCCAGGCGCACAGAGCCTTGTGTACAGGACGGGAGCCTGTGGGTCTTTTTTGGTAAGACACCTGTGTTTCTAATCTCATTGTCTCTAGACCCGAAGTCATCTACAGGATCTCTCTCCAGCAATTTCTTCAAAGTATGTGTATCACAAAAACCTGTAACATAAAAAAAAAATAAAGATTCATGTGGAGCTTTGGGGGCCACCTTCCAGGCCCCTTACTTTTCCTGACAAAATGAACACCCACTGAACAATGAAGAAACAGCTAAATGAACACCAGATGAATGAAGCGTGCCCTTCCAAGTGCTTGCACCTACCCAGGAACAGTGTGTACTTCTGCAGGCCTTACACATATGCACAGATGAGCTACCCGTGGCCCCTCCTTCAGCATGGCAGGGTTCTCAACCAATTCTGGGGGCTCCCACTGCAGCAGGAGCTTGAGCCTGGCGTCCATGTTCATAGAACCCTAGCTACCTCTGATTTTTCCTTACTGCAGTCTGTCAGAATAGCTGTTGCATCTGGATCTGCCCTCAGCACTATTCATGGTCACTTCCAACGCAGTGTGGACTGGAAAACAAGGTAACCTGGCTTAAGACTTCTTTCGTATGTAAAGAGTTTTCTTCTTGAGACTTCCAACATTAGACTTTTCCAGAAAGTTCCAGTTGCCAGATCTCTGACTCCTAGATAATGGGCATATTGCTGTACGTTATTCTTATTTATTCAGTGATCATCTTAAACCATCAACAAATTCAGGAAATAGTCATTGAGGGCATTCTTTGGATGAGGTACTGTTCTAAGCGCTGGGGGAAAGCACCTAACAAGAGGGAAAATGTTTCTTACACTCCAAGGCACAGCTTGCATTCTAGTGGGAAGGGGCAGATAGTAGACAACTGAACTCTTCCATGAGCAGATCGTATGAGGGTAGGATGTGTCCTGAGAAGAACATCAATAGGAAATTATGATGGAGTCCTCGACATGGCAGAGGTGGGGTGTGTGCCCTTTGGGCTGAGACCTGAATAATGTGGAAGGGGACCAGTGCTGAGATGGAGTCTTGCTGCTCCCTGGGGCATGCTCCAGCCTTTGGTTCTGCTAATGTTTTGTAAACTTCAATTGTGTACCAGGCCCTGTGCTGAATGCTAGGGCTGCAAAATTAAATCCAGGTGCCAGTCTTTCCATCCCAGGTAGAATGGGGCGGGGGACAGCCAGCCTCTGCTCTTCTCGTTGATGGGAGATTTTCATGCCAGTGTGATGACACCCTGGGAATGGGCCAGCAGCCTGAGGAAGGAGGCTGCACCAGGGCAAACTCTGGTCACTGTGAACCCTCCCAGCAGCTGAGATATAATCTTTATGCGGTGTGACGGCATCTACCAACTCTTTATAAATTGACAAGAACATTACTCAGGCCATCTCTAAACAAACTGCACGTGCCGCATTTAAAAGGGAGGCGTGCTTCCAGGGTGCATCTGCACCAGAGACATTATCCCCCACAAGGTAAGAGACCCAAAGCCTGCCCCTGGCATTTGAGTCTCAAGATTGAAAGAGAAGCCTTCTCTTGACATTTCTAAGCATCAAAAAGGAAAACTGAAGGAACACAGAAACACACTGTGCCTGCCTCACCCTCTCCCTTTCACCCTTGGCCTGCCCTTAGCTTTCCAAGGAAGGTCAGAGCCGCACGGTTGACGTTAGCTGCCCCACTGCCTCTGAGTTCCGCGATGTTGCCACTGAAAGCAAACCAAACATGCACTCTCTGCAGCAAGGTCTCCCAGTGTGTCTCAGGAATGCATGGTGCCCTTATGGGGCCCATCCAGGAGGTCCAAGCCAGAAGGAGGGGTCACCAGGGACCATGCTAATCCTGCTTCACCAACTCACTGAATAGCGGTCCCTGAAGCCCTCAGAGCCTCACCATGTGCACACCACAGACCAAATCCCCAAGCCCTGGGAGGGAACCAACGTCTGCCAAACGCTTGTTACACACCAAGGGCTTTCCCATGTCCGACTCCATTTGCAGAGCAGTCTTGCTGGATGGATATTGTTATCTTCATTTCCACACACCAACCCAGGGAGATTGACTCATAGTGACGGAAACTGGATTTAAAATTGGGGTTTATCCCGTACTGCACTCCACAGCCCAAGCTCTTTCTAAATGGCCACCTTGTTTCCTGTCAGCCCCTCCCCCGTTAGATCCAATTCAGCAGGCTCTCAGGTTATCCCAGCTTCCCAGGCTCACCCCCACCCCCATGGCCAGCCCTTGCCTACCTCCCAGTGACCCTGCAGGACACAGCAGCCTGGGTTCCTACTGAGACTCCAGCCCCTGCTGGGACTTCAGCTTTTCCTCAAAGCCCCACCTGCCTGGCCCACCCCATTGTACTAATGACCTCTTTGAGACGTGAGGGACTTTGCCCTGTGAATTGCTAGCCCAAGTTCCTCATTTTTTAGGTGAGAAGACCAAGTCTAAAGCAGGCAAAATGACGTGTGCAGGACAGCCAAGTACACTATTGACAGGGCTGCCCTGAAGCCTGGTGCCCACACCTGAGCATGGTGCGATGGGCCTGGTGTCCTTGAACCTGCAGAGCCACTCCTAAGGTTGCCTCTATAATATCATTAACCTTCTAGGGCTTTCCTGGTGACGCGGTGTCAGAAGAACGGCTTCCTGAAACATCGGCTACACTCTGGGGTGTGAACACACATGTGTGTGCATGCAAGCCTCATATGGCACTTCATGCATTCTTTGGTGGCAGCCTGAGCTCATCCAGGGCACAAAGCGAGTCACTGGCCTGTGTCATGAAATGCAGAGAAAGCTGTTTCATTTAAGAGGATCAGGTACAGAAAGCATCATGCAGTTGAAATCAGGCAAGCTTTGTCCACTGATCTTTATATTGTATGGCAACAGAAATCTAGACATCAAAAACTAAGAGAAAAATGCTAAAGAAATATAGTTCTAGACAAACCTTGTTTAATGCTTATCATCCATGTGAGGAACAAGTCAAAGCTGGTCGAATCGCAGCTTTCCTCCGGCTTGCAGAAACACGAGGTGACTTCAGGTAAAGTGCTTTAGTCTTTCGAAGTCACCGCCACACCGATCATAAGAACGCTTGCTCCCTGCATTTCAGGAAGGAAACGTGAGATAACAGTTGAGACAGGCTGAACAGCACGTAAAACCTTTTCCAAGGCACGATATTGGCTTTTATTCCTTTGGTTCAAAATGGTGCTTCTGCATACTTTGAAATCCCAGTAAACCAAGACAGCGAAGCTAAGCCCTGGGAGTTATGCATCAACCTCCCTTAGGGAGAAAGAAGCAATATTTTTAAAAGTGCCACGGAGGAGATGGCGTGCTTACAGCCAGCCTTTTCTTGTTGACTGAGCAACTATAAGTTCTATCTCAGGCCTAGAATTCTATTAAAACATCCTTCATTTTCAAAGACCATGAAGTGAAAATATTTAATGTGGAAGAAGCTGCTTCATGAGCTACTAACAAGCTTTTACAGGACTTGTATGTTACAAGTTGGTCCCCATCTGACGTGGGAGCCTTCAGCTCCAGAACGGCCGTTTTCTAGGTTAGAAGGCAGATGTCTGGCCAAAATAAATACGGGAATGAGTGGGCTCAGCCCTCTCTTTAACTCTGACCTCTTCCTGTAACAGGACTTGAGAATGGAGCTTCACCACTAGAATTTCCTGTCTCGTTTTCCTTTCATCTCTCTCTCTCTCACGTTCCATGCCTTGCATTTATGTTGCGGTGCTGTTCTCCCGTGGAGTTGAGGTTGTACATCTTCACAAGGCCCATGGAGTTGGAGGAGGCAAATTATTTTCATCTTCAAGCAGATTATACAGCTCACATTGCACTGTTATTTAGAAACCTACCCTGAATCTGACAAAGACAGTTCTGAGACGTCTACCACCAGGACAGGTAAAAAGGCACATTTTTTTTTTTTTTTTTTGAGACAGAGTCTTGTTTCGTTGCCAGGTGCCAGGCTGGAGTGCAGTGGCGTGATCTCAGCTCACAGCCACGTCCGCCTCCCGGGTTCAAGCAATTCTCCTGCCTCAGCCTCCCGAGTAGCTGGGACTACAGGCGCACGCCACCACCATGCCCAGCTAATTTTTGTATTTTCAGTAGAGACGGGGTTTCACCGTGTTGCCAGGATGGTCTCGATCTCTTGACCTCGTGATCCACCCACCTCGGCCTCCCAAAGTGCTGGGATTGGAAAGACACATTTTTAAGCAGTTTACCCAGTAAAGCTTTTTTGCATGGATTTAAAAGATTTCTTTTGAAAAATGAACTGGGTTGTTGAATGGGTGGGGAGGAGATGAAGAGGGAAAAGTGCTATCCAATCTGTCTTGATACTTTTTAATGAAGAAAAACAAGCTTCTGCGCTCCTCCAATAACTGAACTTTTCAATCCTACTCAGCTGGTGTCTTCATTCCCCCAACAAAAGCATGGTAATGTCCAACTGCTGTCCTGCCAAAATGACTTAAACTGTGTTTGCCCACAGATGATCTCAGAAAAAAGAAAAGAAAGAAAACCGAAATGTGTTGATATTCATTGTCCCCTAGAAGCAGAGGACATTGGCAGTGCTGTTTTCTCCTTCCTGGGATCTTGGGCTTTTTACCTACCAAATGGTCTGAAGGGCTTGATCAGGCAGAGGGATCAATGGCGCTGATTTGTCGGCACCAATGAACACATTCCTTAATGAAGCAGAGCACGGCCATCAGGCCAGCCCTCTCACGAATGTTTGCACGCTCTCCATCAAGCGGCCTGCCTTGAAGACAAATGCCCTTTGCTGTCTTGGGAGCCTGCATGGCTTTCATTTCGCACCTGGGACCAGCTCTCTGAAACCAGGTCACTCTTGGAAGCCACGGGGTATCTTGTAAACACTGCAGCCAGCCACTTGTGGCCTGATATAGAACAGAAGCACAATTCCAGGGAACTCCTGAGGAATGTCTCCTGCTCTAGAGGAGGCTGCCTGACCATGTGACCCTCTGGAAAGAGAACAAAAGGAAGCTCCCTTCTGAACACAGCGGAAACGTCTTTCTTTGAAAGGCATTCTTCAGGGGCTGCCCCTCTCCGTGGGCCTGCTGGCTGTGGACCCTGCCCAAAGCACGGCCTGGCCGGCCACTGGCTAGATGGGGTGCTGCAGCTGCACCTCACACTGTCCTGAGGAGGAGTCGGGCGTAAGAGGAAGCCACTCGCCTCTCTATGTAAATTTAGCAGTTCTAGAAGAATACACACAGAAAACAAAAGAGCAAAGCTGTATCCCTGCTTTCTTAATAAGAAAGGAAAGGCCACACACTTGCATTTCTTTTTATTATTATTATTATTACTATCATTATTATTTAAAGACAGGGCCTCTGCTCTGTCACTGGAGTGCAGTGGCACGATCACAGCTCACTGTAGCCTCCAAATCCTGGGCTCAAGTGATCCTCCCACCTTGGCCTCCCATAGCGGGGACTAGAGACGCATGCACCACTGCACGTGGCTAATCACTGCTTGCATTTATTAGTGAATGCACATACTCTGTGTGGGCAAGAACTTCGAGGCCTCTGCAGTGAACGCATGTATGGAAATGCCTGTGTAGACCTCGGACTAAATCTGCTGGCCCTACACCCGGTTAATTGCTCCTATTGGGGTGAGGAAGCCTTAAAAGTGTCCAGGGCACATTGATTTTCAAGACGCTGTGATCCTAGCACCGCATTATTCCTTAGAGTTAGCTGATGAACTCACTCTGACCAGAATAAGATGCAGCTGAAGGGTTAGGCTGTGGCTTTGAATTTGAAATGTTTTTTCTCTTTTCTTTCTTTTGTGATTTTTAAACTTGAAGGTGGGTTCCACATCCACGCAATAATACAAAGCAAAAAGACATGATCTGATTAACATAAAGATTCTTCTCATGAAGCAAACCAGACAGAGTGACCACAACCTGGGAAGATGGGCATGAACAGCTGCCTCCATTTTTAAGTAATTCATGGCAGATATAACTAAATCCTGTAGATGTTATGTATAATGCTTGAGAGAAAAAGAAGATTTAGCTCCCTTCTATAAAAAAGAAAATAAAGTGTCTTGGCTGGCATAGCTGCCAGGGAAGGGCCAGAGGCCAGGGCGCATGGATGGCGAGTGGTGCACCTGGGGCCAGCGGCCACACAGGTGGCCGTGGTGCAGCTCCCGTGTGCCTGGTCACCCACAGAGCCAGAGTCCAGAAAGGGAGTGTCTTCTGTCCTCCTGCCTCGGGAATCCAGGCGTGCCATTCCGCTCACACAACAAAGCTACATTCTGATGTGCTAAATATTTTTCTCTGTTCTGGGTGTGCTGTGATGACTAGGACCAAAAAAAAAAAAAAGTTTCCACTCTCTTGGGCCTTGCCATCTTATGAGGAAAGACAGAAGTAGACACATAAGGAATATCAGAAGTATCACAAAGTGGATTAAACAGAGAGAGAATGATGAGGGGGCTCCTCTAAATGGGCTTGTCGGGGAAGGCCTCCCCAAGGTGGGGACATCCCCGCTGAGATCAGGGTGAGGTAAGGGCTCCATGGCCTGTTCATTCACCTGTCAGAGTTCTGCTTGTCACTTCAAACCTAGCCCAAGTGCCACTTCCTCAAGTCCTTACTTACAAAGCTGAGCCCCACCTCCAGGCCCTCTAGTCCTGTCGCTATGGACTTCATTACGTGAGTCTGATGTGTTTGTAGCTTTGACTCCACACTTGAAAACAGGAGCCCTGTTCTCACCTTGGCCTCTGTACGGCACAGGGCCTTGCACCTAGCGGAGAGTCAGAAGAAACTTGCTCCAGGAAGAGGCTGGCCGTGTGAATGCATCCACACTGTGGGATGCCACAGGCGATTAAAGAGATGAAACTTCAGATCATTTTCCACCCTCCCAACATCATTTCCCACTTCTACGTCCCAAGTGCCAGCCCCATGGCTAGCTCAGGCTACTGTCAAAGATGTACATGGAATCCAAGATTTAAGGCCCAGGCAAGGTGGTACCTTGAATGTCCTTTCCGTTTGTAGATTTTCATTCCTCAGGTCAACTTTTGGGCCCAGAATACCTTGTTGGATCAGCATTGCCTTGACACTTCTTTCTCTCACAGCCGCCATTTCTGCACCAAGCTGAAAATGGTGCCATGAAGAGCTGAGAGCACTGCTGTGTTGCCCATCCCTCCCAGGCCTTGAGGTGGTGTGGCAAACCAGGAACCACGTGGGGCAAAGAGACACATGGGAACCAAAACCCCAAAGCAGCTGGGACCAAAAAGGGCTGCAAACCAGGCCAGATGCCTAGACTTCAGTTGTTCTGAAAGTCTCTTCTGAGAAATAGAAACCTTGCAATGGTGCCTTGCACAGCCTCAGATCCCTTGTTCAGGAGCCCTAGAGGCACTTGGAAAGTACGCACAAAGCAGCACTGAGGGACATTCTTTCAATGGAGACCACACAGGACTGCAGGAGAAGATTCCCTCTCAAGAGACTCTCATAACCAAAAATTTCAAAACACACAAAGAAGTATTTACTATGTATGAGTCAGCAGACACAGCAAACCCCAGGGATAAAAGAACAATGTGCTCAAGGAAGTTATAAAATAAGTACTTTTTTTTTGAGACGTAGTCTCGCTCTGTCACCCAGGCTGGAGTGCAGTGGTGCGATCCCGGCTCACTGCAACCTCCACCTCCCAGGTTCAAGAGATTCTCCTGCCTCGGCCTCCCAAGTAGCTGGGACTACAGGGGGCACGCCACCACGCCCAGCTAATTTTTTGTATTTTTAGTAGAAACGAGGTTTCACTGTGTTGGCCAGGATGGTCTTCATCTCCTGACCTCATGATCCGCCCACCTCAGCCACCCAAAGTGCTGGGATTACAGGCATAAGCCACCAAGCCTGACCTAAAATAAGTACTTTCAAATATCAAAAAGACAAAGAATCCTGGCAGACATAATAAGACACTTTAAAATAAGTGTAGGTATCTTTTAAAAAGATTAAACTTTTAGAATAAAATGTACTTACTAAAATTAAAAATTCATGGTTGGCTTGAGTACCACCTTAGACATAGGTAAAGAAAGATTTAGTGAACTAGAATATGTGTCTGAAGAAGTCACCCAGAATCTCAAGACACAGAAAGAGAGAGACAATAACATGCAAACAGCATTAAGACCTGAGATGGAGAACACAGTCCTGCACACGCCTGGGCAGATCCTGCTTCCTGCTCGCACAGTTTCCATTCTGCCACCTCTCCTCCAAGATTGATGATTTGTTTGGGGTGGCAATATCCCTAGCTAAAAAATATTTATCTCCCAGTTTCCCAGAGCAAAGGAATCACCAAGTGACATAATTCTATCCAGTGAAATAGAAGCAGAAATCTCCAAGTGGCGTTCCTGAGGGTATACTTTAAAAGCCTACCTTGCGTCCATGGGGTTCTTTCTGTGTGGACCACAGACAGTGCTGAGGTGGAGGAGTTACCTGGGAGATATACAAGGGGTGATGAAGCAGAAAGCCGAAAGGTCCTCAGGCTGCCTCCCTCCAGGTGCCTAAGTATGTGAGGAAAAAAAAATCACTCTCATCTATTCAAGCCACTATGAAGTTGTGTTTTCTATCTGATGCAGCTGGATGCAACATCTCTAATTGACAAAATGTTTAAGAGGTGTCTTGAAGGAGAGAATAAAGAGAACACAGAGGTGAGATGATATTTTAAGTAGAAATCCCTGAGAAATTTTCAAATCAAATGAAAACGCTCCTAAGGAAGAGTCTCACTAAGTCCCAACCAGAAAGGTTAAAAATAAATCTGTACTTTGGCACATTCAAAACAGCAAGGGGAGAAAGGAAATCTTAAAGTAACCACAGAGAAAAGACGTAGCAGATTCAGTGCAGATTCCTCAAAAGAAAGAGACAGTGCAATGAGACCCTCCTAGCACAAGCGTGGAGAGGAAATTACTGTTGACCCGAATTCCCTACTTAGCCAAACTGTTACACAACAGTGAGAGCAAAATAAAGACTTTTTCAGATAAAGAGGAGCTTATCAGTCAGAGGCCTTCACCAGAAATAACTGCTAAGGATATATGTTAGGAAGATGGGAGAGGAAGCCAGAGAAAAATGCAAATGCAGGAAGCGTTAATGAGCAGAGATAGAGAGGGACGCACATGTGAATCTAAACAATTGACTTTAAAACATATGTAAGACCTATGCAGCGCATAGCAACAGCTTATGATTAAAGAGGTCGTGTGGGTAACAAGCACAGAATTTGCCTCCCTGCTATCATTTTTCTAGCAAATCCTGGGTTCTGCTATTCCTACAAACAGACTTCCACGTCTGTCTCCAGTTTTTTTGCCATAGAAGCGGCCTGTAGGGTCAATATTTCTGCCACAGGAAGTAGTTTAGGGAATAAAAGGGATGTCTCCATATTTTCTGGTGCTACCTAGAAATCTTTGACAACTATCATGATTTCAGTTTACAGATGTTAGTCATGGAGAAAATACATTTTAATTGTTTTACATAGAATGCTAAGTAGTTCAATCAAATCCATACCTGAAAAAAACAAAACAAAACCGGTGCCACATACAACCACTGAATATCACCACCCCTGTGAATACTATCACTTCCACAATCTAATCTTCCATTCTGTCAAAACTCTCCTACATATACTTACCCATTTAAATGCAAACAACACACTGCGAAAGGGACGGCGCATCGAGCCTATTCTCCATGTGGTAAGGAACTTCATTACAGCCAAGTGTTTCCATGGCAACAGCAACTGTGACTTGGGATGGCATATAATAATCCCTGTGGAACAATTTGTTGGATTCTATTGCTTTATGTTGAAATTGGCTTTACTGGATTTTCTAAGATAAAGAAATCATTCATCCAAAATCATATAATATTCATACTGATTTTCCTTTTTTTCCTCCTACGCTCTCCCCTGCCCCCATCCTTTTTAAACGTCTTAACACAGAGGATCACCATCCTGCTCTTCTTACAGTTAATTTTCTCTGGTCTCATCATTTCCAAAGGAAGTGACAGAAGATCACTAGTAAGATTCCTATGGATTTTTCTGACACTTGTCAAATGCCTCTTGACCTAAAATGCAGGCCAACTCTAGCCACTTTGAGACAGAACTTGATATGATTGCCATCTCAAGTTCCATTCCCCTCATCCCCAGATTAGAGACTTTGAATCCTTTGATTCATTAGAGACTTTGAATGCTTTGAAATATGCTGGGGGTTGACAAAATATTCTCGGGAGAAAAAATATCATTCCTTTCGTCTCTTACTCACAAACACAACATGGAAATTAGACCTAAACCCCAATGCGTTAGCCCCTCGCGGCCACATTCCATTCCCAGGCCTGGCTGATGAGGTGGTCTGGGAAGCATTCTAGCTGGGAGAGATCACATTGCTAAATGGGGACAAGAAAAGGAATGTGGTTTCCTGAAAGTTTCCAGCAAGTACATGGGAATAGAGCGCTTGAAAGAGCCCTAGAGCTGGAAGCACTTCCCTTCTGAGAAACACTTCCAATCCCCCGCGGAGCCAAGTGTAATAACAGTCCTGACATTATTATTACAAAGGGGAAAAAATCATTCATGCAGACTTGCTGCTGTAATTTGGGCATTTATAAGCCACACCCACTTTGCAACCTTAAAGCCATGTGGTTTAAAGGGGAGCCCACACAAAAGAGGGGGCTGTTAGTCAAAGCCAGACAGCAATTACTTGTCCGTTTTCTCAGAGGGTGTTGAGGATGGCTATTTTTTAAGTGCTTTGAGAGGCTTTTTAAAAAATTGGCCTCTTTCTTCCTGCGTGCAATATATATCCTCAAAGTTTTGACAAAATTTTCCCTTTTTTGACCACAAGATAGAGTTCCAGACATGGGCAAAGAACTCATGTAATAAGAGCTTGTGGTTCAGGGGAACTTAATACAATAATCGTGTGTTCAGGAAAATTTTCTGCAATTGCAGCTCATTTTTTTCCTTTAGTGAATCTGCTTTATTTAGAATGAGCCGATGGCTCCCAGAAGTCACTGTGGCCTCCCACCATGCGCATGTGTCACCAGTTACATTTGACTGACTTCTCTAGAGGCCACGGGCAGAGCACTGTTTTTGGAGACTTAGCACTGTTTTAGGAGACTTATGGAACTTGTGCTTCCTGCGCAGTAACAGGATGACTTTTCAGATTGTGGTAAAAGATGCATAACATAAAACTGACCAGTTTAACTCTTTGTAAGTGCACAGTCCAGTGGCATTAACTGCATTCACATTGCTGTACAGCCATGACCACCCGCCATCTCCAGAACTTTTTCACCATCCAAATCGAAAATCTTTACCCATTAAGCAATAATTCCCCATGATTCCCTCCACTTATACCCTAGCAACTGCTATGATACCTTCTGTCCCTATGAATTTGCCGATTTGGGATATTTCATGTAAGTAGACTCGGACAGCATTTGTCCCTCTTCATCTGGCTTATTTCACATAGTGTAATATCTCTGAGGTTCATCCATGTTGTAGCATGTACCAGAATTTCATTCTTTATTTATTTTTTCTTTTTTTTCTTTTCTTTTTTTTTTTTTGAGACAGAGTCTTGTTCTGTTGCCAGGCTGGAATGCAATGGCTCGATCTCTGCTTGCTGCAACCTCCGCCTCCTGGGTTGAAGCAATTATCCTGCCTCAGCCTCTCAAGTAGCTGGGACTACAGATGCACGCCACCACGCTCAACTAATTTTTGTATTTTTAGTAGAGACGGGGTTTCACCATGTTGGCCAGGATGGTCTTGAGCTCTTGACTTCATGATCTGCCCTCCTCGGCCTCCCAAAGTGTTGGGATTACAGGTGTGAGCCACCATGCCCAGCCAAGAATTTCATTCTTTTTTCACACTATGAAAGGGACTGAATAATATTCCAGTATATGTGTATACTATATTTTGTATTACCATTCTTTTTTCAGGCTGGATAATATTCCATTATATTTGTATTCCACATTTTGTTTCTTCATTCATCTATCAATGAATACTTGGGTTATTTCCACTTCTTGGCTATTTTGAACACTGGTGCTATGAATATCGGTGTACAAATACCTGAGTGCCTGTTTTCTTTTGGATATGTACACAGAAGTGGGATTGATGGATCATATGGTCATTCTATGTTTAACTTTTTGAGGCACCTCCTTATAGTTTTCCATGGCATCTACATTTTACATTCCTAGCAACGATGCTGGGAATTGCAGTTCCAGTTTCTCTATCTACATCCTTGTCAACATGTTATTTTCTGTTTTTCTGATAGTAGCAAATGTTTTGATTTGCATTTCCCTAATGATTGGTAATGTTGAGCCTCTCTTCATGTGCATACTGGCCATTGTATGCCTTCCTTGGAGAATGTCTATTCAGGTGCTTCACCCATTTTTTATCTGAGTTGCCTGTTTTTGTTGTTGTTGAGTTGCGGGAGTTTATTCTGGATATCTATCTCTTATTAGATACATGATTGTAAATATGTTCTTCTGTTCTGTGAGGTTTCCTTTTTTCACTTTGTTGATCGTTTCCTTTAATGCACAGAATTTTTTAATTTTGATGAAATCTAATTTATTTTTTCTTTTGTTGCCTGTGCTTTTGGTTTTATATCCAAGAAATCATTGCCAAATTCAACATCATGAAGTTTTTCCCATTTTCTACAAAACTGTGTTTTATAGTTTTAGCTGTTATGCTTAGAGCTTTGATCCATTTACGTTAATATTTGTATATGATATAAAGTGAAGGTTCAACTTCATTCTTTTGAATGTAACTATCCCATTTTCCCAAGATCATTTGTTGAAAAGCCTGTCCTTTCCCCATTGAATGCTCTTGACACCACGTTGAAAATTCATTGACTATATATATGAGGATTCACTTCTGGGCTTTTTCTTCTGTTCCGTTGGTCTATATGTCTGCCTTTATGCCAGCACCACACTGTTTCAATTGCTGCAGCTTTGTAATTAGTTTTGAAATCAGGGAGTATGAGTTCTTCCACTTTGTTCTTTTATTTCAAGATTGCTTTTCCTGTCAAGATTCCTTGAGATTCTATATGAATTTTAGGATGAATTTTTCTATTTCTTCAAAAAACCAAAATGCCCTTAAGAACTTGATAGGGGTTGTATAATTCACATCTTGTATTCAATTTATTAACGGTAAATTAATTTAGTTGACAATATTAAGTCATTCAATTTATGAATATAGGATGTCTTTCTATTTATTTCTGACTTCTCTAATTTCTTTCAACTTTTTTTTAGTTTTTGGTGTACAGTTCTTTTGTCTCTTCGGTTAAGCTTATTCCAAAGCATTTTATTCATTTTAATATTATTATTATTATAAGTAGAATTGTTTTCTTAATTTATTTTACAGATTATTCTTAGCAGATAAAATCACAACTGATTTTTGTGTGTTGGCGATGATTTTTAAAATGGATCAAGAGGTTAAAAATCGCCAGGAAATATCCCTAACAAGAAGCAGGGTTATAAAGCACAGCAACGCTCACCTTCTTTGCAGGCGTCTGTCTATATATTGGAGACCAAAGAAGGAAAAAAGATAAACCACTTATCCTACATAAGAAGCCAATCCTTCATAGGTTTTTTGTTTGTTTGTTTGTTTGTTTTTGTTTTTGAGACAGAGTCTTGCTCTGTCACCAGGTGCCAGGCTGGAGTGCAGTGGCATGACCTCAGCTCACCGCAACCTCTGCCTACCGGGTTCAAGCAATTCTCCTGCCTCAGCCTCCCGAGTAGCTGGGACCACAGGCGCGCAACCACGCCCAGCTAATTTTTGTATTTTTAGTAGAGACGGGGTTTCACCATGTTGGCCAGGATGGTTTCGATCTTCTTGACCTCGTGATCCGCCCGCCTCGGCCTCCCAAAGTGCTGGGATTACAGGCGTGAGCCACCGCGCCCGGCCTATTTTTTTTTTTTATTTTAATAGTGAGCATCTGTTATACATCAGGTACTGTCTAAAGGCTAGGGGTATGGAGGTGAACAAAACAAAACCTCCGGCCATCTTGAGTTTAGAGTCTAGCCAAGTAAGAGGCAGAAGGTGCAGACTGGTGATGCACGCTGCGGAGACCACACGCAGGAAGGAGCAGGACGCTCTCGGAGCAGTGCACTTTCCATGGGGTGCTCAGGGCGCACTCCACCAGGGAGGGACGTCGGTGGAGGCCTGAGGAGGCGCCACACCGCAAGGGGAGTGGGAGCAGCTCACTGGGGCCTGCAAGGCGGGAAGCTCCACTGGAGCGGAGTGGGCCGAGGGAGCGAGGCGGGCATGGGAGGGCCGGCAGACGTGTGCCCTCTTGGACTCTACTCTTGGAGGATGTGAACCGGGGCTGGGATAGGGGATGCCCAGGAGTCCCTCTCCATATTTAGAAACTGCGGCTTGCGGCCAGATGAGGAGCCTTGGTTTCCTTATATTTAAATACACCTCAGAAAGTATCTCATGCTGCCTAGGAGAGGATCACACAAAATAATGCCTTGGGAAACACTTCCTACAGAGCCAAGTTCTGTAACTAAGAGAGTTACACGGTGCAAGGTGCAAATTCTGCAGACACGGAGGCAAGCCTGTACTCCTGTCTTCTGGGTTACCTTTTACCAAATGGAGGTTTGATGGACTGAACTAAGCATTAGTGATGTGAGGACCAGGACACCTGTGAAACATGCAAGGTAAATGCTCAGGAGAGATGCGAAGGAATTCCATTTCTAGGACTCACATGGAAAGCTACATTAAGGAAGAGAGTGTGATCTTGGTAAGGTATAAACACGTAGGCCAATGGAACAGAATGCAAAGTCCACAAATAGAGCCACGCAATCATGATCAAATGGTTTTTGACAAAGGCATGAAGGTAACTCAATGGAGAAAGAACAGTCACCTTCACAAGTGAAGTTGAAACAATCAGATATCCAGGTGAACCTCAAATTACCCTCACAATTTGTACTAAATTTGCCTCAAAATGGATCATAGATCAGCACGTAAAACATAAACTATAAAACTTCTAGAAAAAAAGCATGAAGGAAAATCTTCATGATTGGAATTAGGCGAAGAGTTTTTAAATGTATCACTGTAAGCATAATCTATAAAGGAAATGAACAAAAAATTGGACTTCAGCAAAATTAAGAACTCTTGCGCTGTGAAATATACTATTAAGAGAGTCAAACAAACATGCTATAGACTGGGGGAAAATATTTGCAAATTACGTACCCAAAAAAGTACTTGTATCCAGAATATGTAAAGAACTCTCAAAGTGTTGCATAAGAAAACAAATAACCCAATTTTTAAAAATATGCAAAAGACTTTATCATTTCTCCAAAGGGTATACAGATGGTAAATAAGCACACAGAAAAGATGTTCAACATCATTCGTTAGGGAACTACAAATTAAAACCACTGTGTAAGTAACACTACGCACAAATTAGAATGACTGAAACAGAAACTACTGACAATCCTGAGTGCTGGAGAGGATGGGGGAAAACTGGGTCTTTCATATATTGCTGGCAGAGTGTATAAGGGTACAGCCACCCTGAAAAAGTTGGGCAGTTCTTATAAATGTAAACATACACTCCTCGGTGTTTATAGCAGGGGTTGGAAAACTTCTTGAAGTGTCAGATGGTAAATGTCTTAGATTCGAAGTCTTTGTCAGAGAATGCTAACTCCCCTCTTGTAGAATGCAGCCACACAAACATACATGAACAAGTGGGTGTGGCTATATTTCAATAAAACTTCACAGAACAAGCGGCACTTGTTTTAGCTTTGTTTCATTTTGCTGTTTTTTACGGTTTATGCAAACTTCAAATCGTTTTAACTTTTTTAAATGGTTATAAAATTCCTGCATAGTAGCCTTGATTTTGAGTTGTCCTATGACCTGAAACTCTAAAATATGTATTATCTGACCATTATAAGAAAAAATTCTATCCCTACTGTAGAGAAATGTAAATTTATGTTCACCAAAAATTATGTAAATGGACATTCACAGCAGCTCTAGCAGTAATCATGAAAAACAGAAAACAACATAAATGTATTTTAACCTATGACTAAGCTATGGTGCATCTATACAATGAAATACTAGTTCGCAGCAATAAGAAACAAACCATCAATATCCTCAAGCACATAGGTGAATCATAAGATGCCAATATCAGAAGTTAATTCCTCCATGTTATATTTCAAACCATGTCTGTATGCTACTAGGCAAATAATATTTATTGTAAGTTTCAATATATCTAGTACAATATCTCATCATTTTAAAGATGCTCTTAATCCAGCGTAGGGACAGATTTGTATAATCTCTAATTGTAAGGCTGGAAGTCAGAATGAACTAGGCTCAGAATCAACTCTGGCGTCCCTAACCTGTATTACCTTATACAATTGATTTATTTGAATCTCTATCTCCTAAAATAAAAAATAGTAATAGCTTCCCAAAAAAAAAAGAATAAGAAGAAACCAATATCAAAAGGTTTCTACCTGTATGATCTTATTTACATGACAGGGCAGACCCATGGCTTTGGGGTGGTGTCAGGGAAGGTGTGATCACCCCAGGGCAGCTCAGGGCATTTGGGTGCTGCAGCTGTCCTGTGTCTTGCCTGTGATTGGACAAAGCTACACATCTGTTAAGGCTCATGGGCAGTGCACACATGCAGAAGAACTTGGCTCTACTGGACGTTAACTTAAAATTCAAATTTCAAGATGTGTTTGTTACACTGTCAGCGTGTACCTCTTCAATATTCATACATTCCAATGCCTGCCTTTGTCAAAAGCCACAGAATGCAGCAGGAAGGAAGGAGACAGGCTGACAGACACCATTAAGAACCTTGAAGAGTGTCTTCAAAGAAAGAACTGTGATGTCAAAGACGAGCTTGCATGAAGGAGTAAGACGTGGGAGATAAAAGTCAGACTTCAGTATTTTTTGCCCTGCTGTAGGAAGCACCTCACTGAAAATCATCATGTACGGCAGTAACGATGCTAAAAGTTCAACAAGGCAGCAAGGAATGACAACTCAGACAGGCGAAGTCGCTTGTTTTTTATAAATTCTGGAAAAGGGGACTTTTAGGTGTCACCCATCAGCATGTACCTGAGTCCTGTCGACAGCAGGCATTGCGCTTTAGATGCCTGTACTCCTTAGAGATGTAGAGGAAGAGCAAAGACAGAACGTTACCCTTTACAGTTGCACAGTCGAGCAGAAATAAACTGAATGCCTGCAAGGAAGGATCGCACCAACAACAGGCCATGGGAACATCTTAGACACAGCCTGGTGGAGCGCAGTTGGTGGCTCACAGAGCTGGGCTCAGCTAGCGCCTAAAGAGGTTGAACAGAACAGCATCTGGAGAAGCGGAGTCCTGCAAAGATGGTCAAAAATAAACAAGGACAGAGAGAGACTAGCTGGCGACTGTCAGAAGGGACCAGGGGGTGAGTGGGGAAACTGGACTTTCCAGAAAGTCACAGAACACAGCCCTGAAGGTGCAGAGGTAGGGAATGCACACGCCACAGAAGGAGCACAGGCAGTGAGTCTGTGCCAGTGTGAGACAGGCAAGGAGAGACCGAGAGCACAAGTGGCCACGCCAAGCACGTGGGGCACAGTGTCCCCAGCTCACAGCTCACCCTGGCAATGGACAGAGATCACCGCCCTCTGAACTTGCAACCCCAGGGTGAGCGGACAGTGACATCCACTTGCTCTGTGGACCGTACTATATCTGTACTAACTGGAGTTCTCCAGAGAAACCAATAGGAGGTACGTATGCACAGAGGGAGATAAATTTATCTTAAGGAATGGACTCATGCAATTATGGAAGCTGGCAGGTGCAGAATCCACAGAGCGGACTGGCAAGCTGGAGACCCCGGGAAGGCTAATATTGCAGCTCAAGCCCAGTGGCCATTAGGCTGAAGAACTAGGAAAGGTCCACATTGCAGTTCCATTGGGAAGGCTATAGGTTCCTTCAGAGAAGGCTGGAAGAAAGACGGAGTGTAAGTTTTTTGCTGCATACCAGGGTCCTTGTTCAAGGGGACCCAACCTCCCCTTCATTCAGTGGTTCTGAAAGTGTAAACTGGCTCAAGTCTGGGAATTCATTGAGGGGGCATGACTCTGTTTTTATGGTTCAAGTTAGACTTTTGTTTGTTTGACCCAGAACTTTTCTGCTTATACAGATCGAGTAAGAATTTCGTGGGCTTCCTGTGTGTTTCACTGCTGGGAACACCACGATCCGCCAGCCGAGGCCCCAGGCTGGCACCAGTCAGGCGCTTCTGATTGCAGCTTTGATTCTGCTGTCCTTCACAGGCTCCACGTCCCCACACTGCTGCCACTTGGCCCCTGCTACTCAAGGATTCAATATTCCCGTTGCATGGACACTCTCCACTGTAGGGTGTGGCCCACAGAGAAGAGCAGTCACAGCTCATCAAGGGTTCTGGGGCTCCCTTCTCACATGCTTTTCCCATAACTGTGGCAAAAAGCGTGAGTTTCCGGCCCTCTTGGGGTGAGTGAGGACGTCTGGAAGGACGAGTCCTCTCTTGCATTCCAACCTCCCCAAGGCTTCCAAAGCCATGACAGGATCAGCATCTCCAACTCACTCACTGTGGGCTCTTGGCTATGTTTCTGCCAAACAGCCCAAGTTGCTACAAAAGTTAGTTCAGAATCGCTGCTTAGTGGGCCCTCAGTGCATTTGGCCTGATCCAACTCTATGTTCTCCCCACCATTATCTCACACCCTTCATAGCCTCAATAGCCACGCAAGACCGCATTCTTCCCTTCGTAGGAGAAAAAGCTCATTAACTATGATCACAATGGGATCTAGTTTTAAGGGATCCCATTTCTTAAATTTGATAGACTATAGTGCAGGAAGGAAGGAACAGAATGCGGCATGGTGCAGTTAGTTAGATGCGCTCACACTGAGAGCAGAATCATAGACACCGGAGGCTGGGAGAGGTGGAGGGTTGTGGGGGATGGGTACCATGTTCCCTGTTCAGGGGATGGTTACGCTAAAAGCCCAGAGTTCCCCAGGCAATATATCCATGTAACAAATCTGCCCTTGTACCTACTACATTTATCAACATTTTTCATTATTTATTTATTTAAAAAAATTTTTTTTAGACAGTTTCACCCGGCTGCCCCAGCTAGAGTGCAGTGGCGTGGTCTCCGCTCACTGCAACCTCTGCCTCCCAGGTTCAAGCGATTCTCCTGCCTCAGCCTCCTGAGTAGCAGGGCTTATAGACACCCGCCACCACGCCCAGCTAATTCTTGTATTTTTTTAGTAGTGGTGGCATGTCTCCATGTTGGCAAGGCTGGTCTCGAACTCCTGACCTCAAGTGATCCACCTGCCTTGGCTTCCCAAAGTGCTAGGATTACAGGTGTGAGCCACCATGCCTCACCTTTAAAAAATGTAGAAAGCAAATGTGCTCACATTGAGCACCCACTGTGCCAGGTGATGGTGTGTGGAACCCAGTCCTGTGAGGTAGGTGCCCACCCACCTCGTGTTCCAGAATAGGACACTCAGACCAGAAAGGAATTTGTCCAGTGTCAGAGAAGGTGGCAATGGTGGATTCAAATCCAGGTTGGCCTGGCTCCAAAGTATGTTTAAATAAGCTGTTGGGCCAAAACCTAGAACCTTTGGATGCTGATTGTTTAATAATGCCTCCTGGGTTTTCTTGTTTCCCAAAAGTTTTGCATTTTGGCACAGTCTCTTTCATGAATCTGTGGCTGGAATGTTATGGGAATAAGATGAAGAAGAATTGGCCTCCAATTTTATTTTAGAGTTCAGAATATGATCGTCGTGTACGGTAAAGGCAACCAAAATCAACATAGTTAAATTAAATCATGACTTTTGCAGAAGTACTGATTCACATAGGCACCGCACATTTTCAGAGAGAACATGTGAATTTCGGGAGAACTAGCCTGCCTCTAGTTAGGGAGCAATTGTGCTCCACACATTCTGGTTTAGAAACTCCTCTGGGCATTTTGAGATGCCAGAAATCTGGGAGGTCAGGTTCACCATTGCACACAGCCCTTTTCCAGAAAGCATGATGTATTCCATTTGAAAAACTAACAGAAGCTTCTAGTCACAGACTGAACGGCCAGTAAGTTTTTAAAAAGACCTGGGATTAAAGTTATGCAGAAGAAATTAATTTATGGCTTTATGATTTATTAAGGTCTCTTTGGCCTTCTGACTCACGTTGCCATTCAAAGAGTTGTTAGACAAGCTCATTTTCGACCAAACTGAGAATGCACTGAGACTGAACCCCAGGTAGACAGTCAGCCTTTGTCTCAGTCCACGCTGCATCCCCAGCCCCTGGCGCAGTGGGGCTGGACAAAGATTTGTGAAGTGTACCAATATTACGTGTGGATGAGAATGTTCTTAGCACCAAAGATGTGAGATTAGGTCAAAATACAGGATTAGTCACTGAGCTCACGAAGTGTGCATTAGTCATTTTATTAACATTGAATAAATAAAATTCTTTGTAAACAAAGAAGACACAGAATAAGTGGCTTATGTTAAAGATAATTATTTATATGTCGTGAAATGTCTGAACTCAGTCCCCTGAGAATAAACCATCTCGATATATTTCTTCAGCTTAGCTGAGAAAAGTTCAACAATAATAAACATGAAATGTCTGCGCTTTTTACACACCCAAAGGAAAAAGTGAGAACCCCCACTCTGACTGCTTCAGCAGCAGACCCGTGTGCTCAGGGTAAACAAACAAAGCTTGGGGAGCCCAAGATGGGGGCCTGCATTCCACAAACCTGGGGCTGCCCCGCAGGGGGGCCCCAAGCAGTGTAGGGATTAAAGGGCTGGGGCCAAGGGCCAGGTCAATTTTTGATCCAGAGACTGAAAATCTGAGACTGGCCAGGTCAGAAAAGGCCCAGAAAGCCGAGTACACCATCTACTCCCAGCTCCCCGGAGACAGGCAGGCGTGAACTCAGCTGCTTTGTCGAGGAGGGGATGGCAGAGGAGGGTGCCGGCTTTCTCTCTGCACTTCCCAGGACCCTCCAGCACCCCAGTGACAACCTAAGGGGCATCTCTGCACTCACCTCACCTCTGGCACAAATGCACCAGCTGGTTGCACTCTGGTGGGTTTCCCAGACTGAGTTTCTTACAGAGAAGACAGGCTAGTGAAATTCTCTGGAAGATAAATGCAGAGCTTCCAAAGTGCTATTTAGAAGTGTAGTACAACTCGAAAACAATCAGCCAGTTACAGCAAGGACCCCAGAGGACAGATCAGGGTTTCTGGAAGATCTGCTGGTGCAGCTGTAGCCCCGCCTAGTGTAGGGTCTATCCAAGGTGGGCTATGCAAGGCTGTGCATGATCAACCCCAGGGACCCTGTGCGCCCAGCTGCATCCACCCAGGGGTCTCTGTCTGCCCCCCACCCAGCCCCCACAAGAACGCCCTGAGGCTCAGTCTGGGCAATCCCATCTCCTGCTGAAGTCCAAGAATCTGTGAAGTTTGTGGTCGTTAAAGGAAGTTTAGGAATAGGAAACAGAGGGGCTGTTTTATAGGTAGAGACCTAAGGCTTAGTGTACCCATAAAACACAAAGGAAAAAAAGGAACCCTGAGATACTGTATAAGGAAAGTAATTCGGGTGCAGGAAGAAAAAACCAAAGCCCAACCTTGAAATAAAGTCCATAACATGCATCCCCAAGAAAGCTGTGGGGTGCCTGGATGAGGGTGACCTAGAATAGATTTCCTGAGGAAAGCATTTGAGAGACATACAAAGAATGAATCCTGCTCGGAAAGTCAGCTTTGTGGCATGGGGTTAGAGCAACCAGACTCACTTTGTCAATATTTACTCCATCGAAACTTCCAGAAAGGCCAGTGCCCTCCAAGAAGGCAGGGTCTGGAGACCCACCAGACAGGTGAGTGAAGAGGTTCGGGATGTACGAGCATTTAAAAATATACTACCTACTGAAGCCGTGTGCACACAGTAACAAATACAAAAGAGCTTGTTTCCTTACTAATCATCAGACCAAGAAATCAAAAGAATCATTTTATGGGAGTCTTTGTGCTCATCAAACTGATCTGCAAAGTTTGAGGACTCGATCAAACAGAATAACACAATGCCTTCTTAAAATAGTTCTCTTGTAGGGGTTGGATGAAAGATATGCATTATTCTGATCATGTGTAAGGTACGTGGTGTCAGCTCCACCGGGACAGGAGGGGCCCACTGCCAGCCAACCTCTCAGGGACATTTCCCCCGCTCAAAGGTGGGGTTGGCCCTGTGCAGCTCAGGTCAACCCAGGAGAAACAGGATAATTCCCTAGTCCAGTCAGCAGGGCACTGACACCTCTACCCCCAGCACCCACTCCAACAGTGGACCAACCTGAATTCCAGCCAGCCACCGTCCCTGGTCACAGCCATCCAGACCCCCACCTTAGGAGGCTATAATCCCCCCACACCCAACCTACGCCATGCCCCAGTCAACTCTACTAAAAGCATATTCTTCCCTGGAGATGCCTCATCGGTGTATACCTCCAAAATTTGCACATCAAATACGAGATGGTGGGTCCCTCTGGTGTCTTCGGCTTCTGAACCATCGTGACTTTTGCTCACAGGAGCAGCTAAGCCCGCAGCCTATCAGAGGAGGCCTCCACCTCTAACACATCTCCCTCCCTCCACCATCGCAACCCTTCCTCTTCCAGGCATTCTGCCTCCAACTCCCCCACTGCAAACTGTCATTAATTCTCATCTGCAAATCTCTGAAAACCTGCAGCCCTACGGGTGCAACCAGCCCGGGAAAGGGAACATGGAGGGCAGCAGCCCATCAATAATCGTCAACAGGGAAGACCGAGCAGCCAGGCGGCAGCTAATTAGATGAGGTGGAGTAATTAAATTCACAGGCTTTGATCTGTTCTTCAAATATTTCCAAATGTTCTCTATCATTTGGCTTTAGACATCATCACACTTCTCCACAATTAGAAGATGCCTCCTGGTTGACCTCGGTCTCTCTGCCGCAGAGGGACTCACTCGGCAGCCAGGCCAGCATCCCCTAGAGGAGGTGGGGGTGCAGATTCTCACCTGGGAGTCAAGCAGTTGTATTAAAGTGAGTAATAGACAGGGGTGCCGGGAAAATGCAGGAAATGGCTGAACAAGCTGTTTGCCAGTCATTTTCATTTTTGAAAATCGGATGGGCCGTCACCAGAGGGGACTTGCAGAGAAGCTAAAGCTAATTTGCAGCACTGTTTTTGATTTGTCATCAAGGCACAGACTATCACACTTCCCACCTAGAGAAAGCCTCCTCCGCAGGCTGAGACACGCAATCGCCATTCAGAAGGTCTCATTTCCACGGCCTTCCTGCCCCCCTCGAAAAGAGCCTGCTCTGTGTAGGAGCCTTAGAAAATAGACCCGCCAGCCCTGGTGGTGTCTCTCCTCCCGGTGCGGAAGACCAGCCAGTTTTTCTGCTGAAGTAGGTAGCTGTTTTGGAATTAGCAGGAGTTTGGGGAGAGTTGGGGTCCCACTGGCTCCCAGCCTGCAGCCCCCACCTCAGCCCTGCAGGGCCACCACAGGCAAGACCCAGCCCAGTGCTGCCTGCTGGCGCAGTCTCCAGGAACCAACTGGGATTCACTGGTCAGCAGCGGCGTCTCATCACCTCCTAGAAACTGGTAGCTCTGGCGCAAATACCGCTCTCCAGTTCTGTTACCTTCCCCCTTCCTCAGAATAAAAATAACCTCTTCAAGGGAAATGGCTGTCTATGGGTAAACCGTCTGAGTGAAATGAGAACCCACTCCCAGCGCTGCCTCTGCAGACTTCCGAAACCAAACAGGAGCCTCAATGTCTGAACGTTTCTATTACTTCATCTACGCATAAAGCACTCACAACCATCCAAGAAGCACAATCTTTTAACACAAAACAATGGAAAGTGAGAAGGCTGTTTCATTACTTTTCCATCTTTGGCTCAGGCATGGAAAGGCTATTCTGGACTGAGTCTTACAGGAAGTACCAGAAACCTCAGGAGGGAGGGAGCTGCTGCAAGATTTCCAGTCTGTTTTAACAGGCTGTTGGAGACATTTCAGACAGGTTTCTGCTGAAGACCCAAACACGTGGGTGCTTATCTGAACTGAACCCAAATCTTTGGAATTTTACACCTCACTCCTGAAAACTCTGCTGCATGCTCTGACCTGCTGCTCCTGGAGGCACTGTCTCCTGGGAGTCAGGGTCATCTCTGCATACACCTGTTCTGCCCAGGGTGGTTGGGAAACATCTTTCGACTCTGTCTGTAATTCTCCAGTTCATTCTACATGGTCGGCGCAACCGCCAAGCTTTCAAAGCAAGCCCACTGGAATGCTTCAGCGCTGGATGGTCATAGGAGGGCTTTATAATGAATCTACTTGGAGCAACTCAGAACAGGTATCAGCTAGAAGGACAATTAAAGTATGTGTTCTGCCAGGAAATTCTGCCAGTTTTTACCTGTTAAAGCAATTGGGAAATAGACCTGTACCTGCTGAAAAATGTACTTGTACGTGCACGCATGATGTGGGAGGGTGAGCAGGTGTTTGCGAACCACAGTTACGTTCTTAACAATGCCCTCTGTCTCCAGTTGAAAAAGAATGCTTGGTGCTCACACTTTCTTACAAAGAGGGGAGGAATGTTCCGTGGAGCTCAAGAGCCTGATGGGGTAGTCAGATTTTCAGAGTGAAAGAAAGTGCTCACTACGGAGCCTGAATTTCCACGACCAACGTATTTTGGGGTTTCCTCTAATTAAAAGCCACCAGCTTTGGATTCTTCTTCCTCTTTGCTGCCAAACAGCAGGAAAGGAACTAGCCTGGTAACCAAGGTCCAGAGGACACCATCAGTCACTTCCTGGCCCTCTGTGCTGGGATTTGTCCAGAAGCAACATTTCCCCCTGTGCTTGTATGAAAGGACACCTCTACAGGAACAAAGGGACAGTAAAGTAATTCACTGAGTAATCCTGCTGAGAAATGAATCCCAGTGGAAACCACATCTAATTGCACAGAGACGCTGAATTAGTGCCTGGGCGATAATAGATAAGGAATGCTTTCGTTCCGCCGCAGTGGATGAGTAGACTCTTAGAGAGCAGCAGAGCCCCCTGATAACACACAGATCGGGAGTTGCATCAGTGTGTTCTATTGACTAGTTTCAGATGAGAATGAAACAGAGAAGATGTGTTCATGACAAAGAAGAAAGAACTTGAGTTTTTTATAAGTCCTTTGGCTGTGCCCTTCTTTTCCTGGGTTCCAGCTGCACAGCGTGGGCCAGAGAGTGCTTTGCTGTCATCTCTGCCATGCAGGACTAGCTGCTGCCATGACAAATCTGAAGCCCAATTTGGGCAGAGCCCCCATATCCACAGGCAAATGCTGGGAGATTCCTACTTTTTCTCCAGCTTCCCCCTTTTCCATGGTCACAGCAAATAGAACCACCGTATTCAGGAAGTGGTGACCGGTCTATTATTGGAGTGCGGTCTGCGGTTCGGCCTATTGTGGTCAATATTGTGGTCTCCACCTGGATTTTGTTCCATTAAGGTGCCATCTTTAATGGTGCCAACTCGTTACCATCCCTTCTCCCTCCCCCAGAAGCCTTGTCCATAGCACATTCCTAACCATCAGACCACTAGTAAACATGGTCAGTGAACCTCTGCCCTTCTCACATGGACATTCAGAAGCCCATTCAGAAGCTCAAGGCCTCCTTCTTCTTGCAGTCCCGATGCAAAGGCAACAGGGAAAAATACTGGCACTCAGCCAGCTGCAGAAGCATCTCATTTAACCTGGCAAACAATACTCAGTTACAGGAGCAAGTCACAGGAACATGGGAGACCCAGACCCTCAGACAGACCAAGGTCACAAAGTACCTGTGAGAGGGATGGGCAAGGTTACCAGGGCACACAAGCACAGCTGGGGGGCTCAGGGGATCCATGGAAATGGGGCATGTCCAGGCTAGATAACCAGCTTCCACCTGCTCTACTTTGCAGCTTTACTATGCTGTCGGTCACAGGTAAAGCTGTGCAACTGAGGCCCTTGTCTATCAATCCAACTCTCTCAGCAGCTTTGATTTCAATGGAAAATGGTATGTGTGTTCAAAGAAGCCTGGGCAGGGCCCAGCAGCTGAGAAATACTCTTAGGCGCACTCTGAATGAAGAGACCACCTAAACAGGCTTTGTCTGAGCAACAAGGCTGTTTATTCACCCATGTGTGAGTGGGCTGTGTCCAAAAAGAGAGTCAGAAAAGGGCAGTGGTAGGCAGTGGAAACTTACAGTTCAGGGCAGTTTTTGCAAGCTGGGAGGGTGTCGTTGGGGGGGGGGTGTCACAAGGTCCAAGGTCCAGTGTCACAAGGGTGGCTTATCAGTTGAGGCAGAACAGTTGAGACAGGTGCAATGGTGAAATGTCGCAAGGTCAGTTAATCAGGCACTGCAGGAGCTAGCCATTATTCTTCTTTTCTGGAGGTGTACGTGCAGGTCGCAGGGGTCACCGTGGTGTAGTCCTGGTGCAGTCAGTTCAAAGAACCTTGCATTCCTGCCTTTTCATATTAATAATACAAAGGAAAAAAGTAAAAACTAGAAAAAGTTGGGGGGCAGTGAAATATTGGGGGTGGTACAGAGGGCTGATGGGCAACGTTTCTCAGGGCTTCTTCGAGCAGGATTGGGAGTGGCATGGAAACCTACAGATGGGAGATATTTTAGACTGCCGAGAGATCTGGGGGCAAGGGATGATATTGTGGGGTTGTTAGAAGGAGCATTGGCCATATTAACTGATTGGTTATAGTTTGGATATGATTTTGCAGGAATTGAGAGATTAGTCAGAAGAGGTAAGGTCCAAATAAGAGAAAGAGGATAGTTAAGGGGGCCTGCTAACAGTAGGAGCCACAGTCTTGAGCACAGGGACCTGGGTTTAGCACGGGGACCTGGGTTTACCCATGGACAGCCACATTCTTTCCTGGCGCTATAGAGTCAACCACACTGACTTGTAAAACCTTAAGTAGGGTCTTAAAATGGTTACACCAGTTAAAAGGGTGAGGGGTGGGATGTACACAGAGATCCAACGCATCTGTTCCCTCACTGTATGTTTACCTTTACCTAACTCCCTTTTGAAAAAGCAGCACCCACCACCCAACAGCCGTCTCACCAGAATAAGCAGGTGCCGGGCGGAGCACAAAGAGCTCCAGCTCTCTCTGTTTAAGATTCTCACCCTCTACGGTGCCATGTTACTGCCAATGTGCAAAAATCCCCTTCCCAAGTCCCCCAAGGTGTTTAGGATCATTCAAAACCATTTGAACTGCTGGCGTGCTTTCATGTGAGCACTGCAGACAAACCCCTGCCCACGTGGAAAATGCTTTCCAAGTCAGCTTTTCTAAGTTAACGCCAGTCTCCAAACCTGGACACTGCACAAGGACCTTCTCATGTTTTCCATTGTTTTGCTTCCAACATGCATCCTAAAGCCCGAGCCTTTCAGGTTTGTGTCTCTAATGGCTTCTTGCAAATGGCCTTGCTATTTCAGTTTGTCTTGAATGATTCTAAAGTTTTCCATCTTTGGGGTGGGTGATCCCTTCACTGCTGGACAGACTCTCTGCAGCTCAGCCAGTTGCCAGGCACTTCCTGAGCTCATGGTCCTTGCTAGCTCCTGGCTGGCATTTATTGCAGGCCTTCCAGTGTCCTGAGCAGTTTGCAGGCATTCCCTCCTATTCGTCATGTCCTTATGAGGTAGATGAATTACATTTTTACCCCAGTTTTACATACGAAGAAACTGACACTCAGAGCTGTAAAGTCACTGGCACACACAACATAGCAAGGAAGCAGCAAATGTGAAACCTCACCCAGGTCACCTGGCTCAGAAGCCTAAGCATGAATCCACTGGCGGGCCTGAGGTACCATGGCACACAAAATACCAACACCTTCTGCCCTCGTGGATCTCACAAGGGAGAATTCAGAATTAAACAAATGCAAACAACATATTAAATAAGCACAGGAGGAATAGACCGTGCAGATCGCTATGGAAATGTGCAGCAGACGTACCTTGCAAATGTGCAGTTTCCTTATATGGAAACACACACACCCTCTCAGAGGGAAAAAGGAAAGCACACACCAAAAGCATTTTTTCTCCTCTAGATCCTAATGCCTGCCTGGAACAGGTTATTTTTCCCAGGGAGCTGAAGAAATATATTAAATATCTGAAATCCTTGATCATTAATTTGTTCTCATCTAAAAGCTAAGAGGATCTACACACAATGCTGATGTGACTAAAAAATAAAATAAAACCGAAGAGAATCACTAACACACACAGCTCTACCTTTTGGAAAAAATCTATGATGTGATATCGTTTGCATTTTTTCCAAGACAGTATACATCGCTGTAAGTTAAAAATAAGCATTTGCCTGAGATTTAGAAAATGAAGGTGAAGATGAGTACATGCTGATTTCTGTGTCATGTGGACATTTTTTATTAGAATTTGTTTTTCAGAGGAAACTCAGCTTTAAGCAAATGTTTTCCTTCCTACAAAGCTGGGATGGTACACGGAGGTGTTGATGGTGAAGTAGAAAAGTAAACCAGGGAGAGGAACTGTGGCCAATTTGCTCTCTTATAGTGATTTTAAAAATAATTAATGGAAAAGGGCATTGAAGCCAGTGATCAGACTAACATATTTTAATGCATCTGTAAACTTCAGTTGTCTGTACGATATTGTAACATCAGCTAGCGCGTGTCGAGCGTATATTACTCGCCAGGTACTGGAGTAGGTCTTTGCTATAGTTATGCCTTTCTAGGCAGATACTGTTGTAACTATTCATGAAAGGTAAAAATAAATCATTGTCACAACTGGCTTGAATCATTGTCACACCAAGCATTATCCTACACACTTTATGTGTCTTGGGGGACATTTTCCATTAATTACTAGTGCAGCGTCTGAATCCCCATCCTATTGCGGGGCGAGGGTAAGGAATGAGTCCACCTTTCCCTCCGCACACTCTCTGGTGGCTTGCATCCTACCGTTCAGATGGGCCACTGTGTCCAGAAGAAATGGTTTCATTTCGGAAACGGTTGACCGCCTCTCCTGCAGCAGCAGTGGACTCCCCACCAGGGATGAGAAGTAGTCAAGGTCCGGCTGCTTTGGCTCTTGCTCATTGTTAAACCTACTTCCTCAGTTATGCGATGGCTGCCTTCTCATAAGCTCATCCCCGCTTTGGAAAGCCAGTGATCATGTACAATATTGGCAGCAAGAATTCTAACGCATTGTCTCATTTAATCCTCACAGCCACGAAATGAGGCAGGTACTCTATGTCCGTGTTACAGGCAAGAAACTAAGGCACAAAGGGGTTGAGTGACTGATATGGTTTGCCTCTGTGTCCCCACCCAAATCTCATCTTGAATTGTACTCTCATATTTCCCACATGTTGTGGGAGGGACCCAGTGGGAGATAATTTGAATCATGGGGTCGGTTTCCCCCATATTGTTCTCATGAGCAAGTCTCACAAGATCTGATGAGTTTATCAGGGGTCTCTGCTTTTCCATCTTCCTCATTTTCTCTTGCCACCACCACGTAAGAAGTGCCTTTCACCTCCCACCATGATTCTGAGGCCTCCCCAGCCATGTGGATCTGTAAGTCTAATTAAACTCCTTTTTCTTCCCAGTCTTAGGTATGTCTTTATCAGCAACGTGAAAACGGACTCATACAACGCCTTACTCAAGATCGCAGAACTAGTGCCCGTGTTGAAACCTGAGCAATCTAACACCAAATCCAGCGCAGGGAGATTTACTAACTTACCTAAGCAACTCTGGGCACAGGCATCTGATTCCACTATCACAGGCAGCTTTTTATTGTTGTGAAATTCAACTGAGACACAGGAGAGACCCAGAGACCCAGAAGAGCATTCAAGATACTGATACAATCCAGAACATAGCACTTTAAGGCTCATCCCCTGTGCTCCTAGAATCTTTCAAATGCTCCACTCCATATCCCAACCCTGTTTCTGGATAGCAAGCCTGCCCTCCCCAAATGGAGCCTTCACCTCCTCCCTGGGCCTTGATCCCCAATACACAGAGGGTCAGATGAGGTTCTGCAGACCGGAACATTACCTCACAGTGACTTCCAGGAGGCAGGTCTCTTCGCCCCACCAGGGAGGAGAGGCCCCACTGCCCCTGCACCTGCATCCAGGCAAGGGAGGTTTCTTCTTTTTAAAATCCCTCCTTGTTTCCATAAATCTTGGGCCTCTTAACCTTCCAAGCTCTGAATAAAGGTGCAGTGTTTCTTCTCCACAAACAGCATACTGTGCCCCACTTCCATCAAGGCAAGGGTCATCCAGTGCCCGTTGAAAACAGCCTTCTCATTGAGAATGTTCACATTGCTTACTTTCCCTGTAGTTCTGAATCTTTTCTCCTTGTCCATTCAAAGTTCCACTGAAGGTGCTGCATTGATAACAACTTTACCCTCTCCAGTGTTCACAATGGAAGGCCAGGAAAGAGATTAACCACGGCCCCGGGGGAATTCTGAAGATGCTGGGAATGGGGTGGGCCCCCCACCTCGGGGGGCCACCATGGAAAGCAGTCAATGAGGAGCCCTGCAGGCAGGCAGCTCTTGACACCACACAGACACTTTCAATGGCTCACTTCTTTAGATGAAAATGAAAGAGGGGTCACAGAGTTTTTTCTTTAGCTCTGAAATGGTTCATTCTGCTTTCCTGCCGGTCACCCATGGCCAAAGAAAGTGCTGATGGTTTCAAATAATATTTAATACAAAGGAAGAGGAAGAGGAAGAAGAGAGTGGTTGGGGGGCAATTCTCAATGCTGGTTTTCATGTTCATGGGGTTTAATTTACTGAGCAGCCACACTGAACACGAGGTTTGATTTAGAAATTGAGCTAACCTAGCTATTTCATGAGGGATTGACTTCAGATTCTGTTATCTTTTTGTGCTCTTGGGTACACAGCTTTTCAGATGAATCAAAAATGGATCGAAAGAAAACTAATTTTCATTTTAAATCACTATGGTGAAATCGGTCATTTCACGTTTTTCCCTTTTCCAGTGTTGTTTTTGTTGTGTATGTTTGTACAACATCTAATATGCTATGAAAACTAATTCAATGGTAAAACAATTAGAATTTACATATAATCATAGAAGTACACAACTAAAATTTTTCACTCCTTTTTATTTTTTGTCAGTTTATATTAGGTAATTGCATTAGGCAATTTAGAATTTATCTCACCAACTGAAACTTTGAAGAGTATATTCAAATTAAAAAAACAAAACTCTTTGTGTTTTAAGCAGACTTTCACGTTAACCCCAATCATATCTGAAGTCCTACTGAAGTGCCGTGTCAAAGGCATTAGAACAGCTCTGAAGAAAAAGTAAAATACCTTCTCAAACAACTCTGGGCAGAAGCCCACCACCCGGCCACAATGCCCCCTTCTTGCTGCAGGAAGCTTCCAGCTAAACGGTTTTTCCTTCCATCCCACAGTGCAATGGAAACAAGACCCAAGCTTTTCTGAAGGTGTAAGTACAGGGCATGCTTCCTGCTAAGTGGTCGTAAGTCAACAAAGCCATCTGATGGGAATTTGGGGGAAAGTGAATTTTATAGCAATAGTGGGGAAAGACGTCTTCCTCCGTTGGACAGTTCTCTTGGAGCGGGGAGATTAGGAAATCTCCATGATATAAAATGATAGAAGTTCGAATCATTCTCATCCCACCCGAAAGACTCCAATTTCACTTTAGTGCTTAATCCCCTTAGTTCTAAGTGTACGTTAAAAGTATTTAAATAAAAATGCAGCTGCTCCCAAACTGGGAGACCATGACTGGGAGGGACATGTCTGTGTATTTGGAGACTCAGGTATGTTGGGGGCGGGAGGGCAGCCACCGGGAGACCAGCCTGGTGCCTCTGTCTTCTGACACTCAGACACCCATTTAAAGAGAACATTTTGCGGAATGTTGTGCACATGTTTTTGCTGCCCACTTTTAGAACCTATACTAGGACAGCGTGGGTGGAGTATCAGATTATGTGCAATGAACATGTGCAGTAAATAGGGTTGTGCCATTTCTAAACATCCAAATACTGAGGTACAAAGAGATGGAATAAGTGTCTCATGATCCCTCAGCTTATCGGTGTTAAAGAAAAGTAAATGGAGGCGGAAGGCATCAGATGTGAAAAACGTCCAGTTCATCGGTCTCACATGTCATTGGTAAAGCGTGTTTGAGGGGCAAAATGGGGGTACTTTCAGTTGGATTCTTAATTAAAACTTGTCACATTCTTTTTACTTTTCTCCAGAGACAGCCTGGGCGACAGTTTGCACTTCGCATTCTCTGGGGTCTCCAGTCACTGAGTCTTCCCTGCCCTCTTTCAGGACACAGATGAAATCCATCTTCTGTCTTTCATGGGAGTGGTGTGAGGACACGGAGGTGGGGGCGGAATCAAGTTTAAACACTAAGAAAATGAAAACAGATGCGTGGAGAGGAGGCGAGGCTGGTGGGAATGAGGGCCCGGAAGCCGTTCTCAGTCCAGGCGGCCTGTGCGCCGCGCTCCTCCCCAAAACCCTCCTCCAGAGCCTCCGGGAGGGGCTGGCCTCGGCGGGCAGCGCCTGCAGGGAACCGCGCCTACCTCCGCGGAAAACCCTGCTGGGCAGTCTCAGCATGCCTTTTTTCAATACACTGTTTGCAATTAATTGGGAGAACCAGAGCCGGGAGAATAAGGATGCAGTAAAGAGAACATAAGGAGAGACCAGTCCCTAAAACACGTGAGAAGGAAAGTGCAGGGCCTTGTCTGTTTGTAGGCACGGAGCACAGGTACCAAGGGCAGCGGCTCCTGGCTGGCCCGCGGGTCCAGGGGACGTGAGCAGACCAGGCCGGTGGCTGGTGGCCGGCCCGGGCGGGAGGCCGCTGTTTGCGAAAGGGCGGGCCTGCCAGGACCCAGGACGCCACGGTGGACCCGACGGCCTAGCGCGGCGCGAGCCCAGCCCTCCATCACCGGCCGCCTAGCGGCCAGCACGCGGGAGCGGGCGCCGCCCCGCCCACCCCGGCGCCGCCCCGCCCACCTGGCTCCACCCCGCCGCAGGCCAGAGCGCGGGCGCGGGGCTGACGTCAGCGCGCCGCCTCCGCGGGAGTCAGACACCGGGTCCTGCTCGGCCTGAGACTGCAGGGCGCCGGGCGTCTGCGGAGGCGGGGGAAGCTCGGGGCTTCACCAGGGGGCCAGCTGCCCGGGGGTCTCTCTCCACCAGTTCTCCTGGCCCTGGACGGAGCCATCCTCCGCATAAAATACCTTCCTGAACCGCGATGCTGCTGCCTGCAGGCTACAACCCAGGCTTTTTATAGCACTCCTCACACAACTGCCTCTGGACCTACTTTTACTAGAGGGGTGTGGGGTACTGAGAGGAGGTAACTATTCCTCGTGGCACAGGAGGGATTTGGCCCGGAGGCTGCTGGTCATGTTACTGGAACTGTGTGGGCTGGGCCCGGCCAGAACCAGAAGGAGCACCAGAGACAGCGCCCGCCTGGCCTCCCTCACACAGGCAGTTTTACACCTCTCAGGCATGTTCAGGCAGATAAATAGTAATCCCAAAGAAAACCTCCGTGGTGTCTGCCTGTGAGCATCTGTTATAATTCCCAGTATGCTGTCTACAATTAATTGAACCAACTCCAGGACCTCATGGTGGGGACACGGCAGTCAGAAGCAGAGGAAAGGCCAGGTTATGCAACAAACACTGTTGTTCAGTCCGTGTCTAGCTCATCGTATGTGCTGAAGGTACTGCAGGAGATGGGAGGCTTGGAAATGTCAGCCAGGGCCCAGATCCTGGACGAAGGAGGCAACGATGCTGGAGGCCACTGGATTCTCCACAGGACTTCCCTCACAGGGCTCTGGGGCTATGATGGGATTGGGTCTTCACTGACTCAAGAGAACGAAGCTTACTTGACTCACAGAAGCCTGGACCACCTTTATCAGGCACCACAAGGCCTAGCCTTAGAGCTGAGACATAGATGCCTGCAAATGTAGAGCAGAACAGTGGGTTGTTTATTTTTTAATCAGTGTACTGAGACTTCACAAATTCTTACAACTTCTTGAGAAGAGCGTCCCAGTATTTCAGGCGTCTGCCTTAAATGTACCCTGTATTGCTTCTTAGACCCCCAAAGAAGCCTACAATGGCGCTGGCGTTCTGCCTCGCACTTGCCATCTGATCACAGGTGAGTTTTCACAAGCATATTACAGCCTCTTGAATGTGACATGAAAGTGATACCTGCCTCCTCTCCTGCAGAGCAAATACTCCTAAATCCACCAGCTCCACTATCCAAGCATAGCAGTATGTGCACTGATTCAAGGAGCTTTATTTTTAGAAAACACTTGAACACATGTATAGTCAACAATAACTCAAAGGATAAAAATCTCATTTTGATGTCATCTATAGCAGAATTTCTGGTATCCTGGAGAAACAAGAAATTAGCTCTTGTGGGAATGGGTCTATATGGAAAACCAAGCAAACCTGTTTTGTTGAGGGAAATTAAATTTATACAGCTGATTTTCTTCAAAACTGTTCAAAATACTCAAAGCCCCTATCTCTATTAACCAGTGATCTAGAAAAGTCTTCATTTTGAGACCAAAGGAATTTCTGAGCTACATGTTTTTCGAAATAGCCCATCTGACTTTTCCATACTTTGATTTAGGTTCTTATCCGTGTACAAATAGTAGGAAAAAATGAAATCCTAACAAGCCAACAAGAAAGTATTGCAGAGTATTTCAACTCAGCCTCTAAGGAGGAATAATAAAATATACTAAATATCACCAAATGATATTTGCTAATAACCCTCCCAGTTGTAATTATAGTCTGTATAATGAAAGTGGGAAGGTAAAACAAGTAGAAATGTTTTCTTTCTGCACCCCTGTTCCTTTCCTGAAACACCACCCAACTTTGGTTTCATTTTACCAAAATTTGAAGTTGAAACTTGTCCAGATCAGACCTAGAGATCAGGATGATGGTTTTCTGGGGATGAGGTCAGATTTCATTCACAGTAACATTGCAACAACAACTACTGCCTGCAGTGACATTGGTCATTTCCAAAACACTTCCCTATATTATTTTATTATAACTCTTTTAATAAGTATTGTTATCCCCCACTTAACAGGTGAAGAAACAGAGGTCAGGTAAATTAAATACTTTGAGTCACATGGGTAATGAATAACTGAAGCAAATATCTATGGGCTGTCTTTGTCAGTTTGTGCTGCTATAACAGATTGCTATGGACTGGATGGTTTAAACAACAAATGTTTATTTCTCACAGTTCTGGGGACTGGGAAGATCAAGATGCCAGCAGATTCGATGTCTGGCAAAGGGTCTCTTCCTAGGTTGCAGGCAGCCATCTTTTTTGTTGTATCCTCACATGGTGGAAAGCACAGACAGGAGGCAAGCTTTCTCATATCTGTCTTCGGAGGGCTCTAATACCACCTGAGGGCTCCATCCTCAGGACATTACCTAAGTCTAATTACCTGTCTAATTACCTCTCTAAAGGCCTCACCTTCAAACACCATCCCAATGGGAGTTAGGGCTTCACCCAGGAATCTGAAGGGAAGATTATTCAGTCCATAGCACTCACCTCCAAATGAGGGTTTTGGTTCCATGCACATCCTTGATTTTGCTGCATCTCCTGGCTGTAGGCCCTGACTGACTGGATAAGAATACAAACCTAGGATCTCGAAAGTAACTGCGTAATGCACAGGATTCCTTCATGTACTAAGACAACACAGCATGACCTGATGAAAAAAAAATACACACACACACACACACACACACACACACACACACACCTGCTAGACAGCTAGAACTTTTCAGGAACAAAAGTATACATCAGATATATCCCAAATATATTTTTGTTTGAAACCTGAGTAGGGAAGAAGGATGAGAACTAAATGACCAAGTAATCCCTAAGCTATCCTTAAGCTACCACCTCATTACATTGCCCCATTAAAGCATTGGTTTTGTGAGCATTAAGAGCAAAATGCTCACAAAAAGAACAACCACCGAGTATGTGGCCCTAGATTCAGGTTCTGGCCCCTAGATGTACCAGCTTTGTAACCTTGGCAATTTGCTTAAGATCTTTGCTATGGTTTGAATGTGCCTCCCAAAAAAGCATGTGTTGACAACTTGATTTCCAATGCAACAGCGTTGGGAGGTGAGGCCTAACAGGAGGTATTTAGGTCATGAGGGATCCACCCTCATGAATAGGTTAATGCCAATTATTAAAGGCCCTGAGGCTGTGAGTTCAATCTCTTGCTCCCTCTCATTCTCTCTTTGCCATTCCACCATGGCCTGATGCAGCAAGAAGGCCCTCACCAGATGCTGGCACCTTAATATTGGACTTCCCAGCCTCCAGAACTGAGGAAATGAGTTTCCGTTCTTTATAAATTACCAAGTCTGTAGTATCCTGTTACAGCAGCATGAAACATACTAAGATAATCTTTCAGATCTCATTTCTTCTTACAGAGATTTTAAGAAGTACTTATTTCAAGGGTTTTCCTATGAGATTTTAATGAAATAATCCATGTAATGGTACTTTGTGGAGGGCCAGCAACTCAGTAAATATCAGCTTTTTTCACAAGCCCACAGCTCTTTAAAAACAGAACACTATTTAACTAAAATGAAATGAAATAAGTACCTTTGCCCAAAAGTTCTTGTTAGTTTATTTGAAAAGGAGCTCTATTTCAGATTATTTTTCAGTTAGCTTTTTGGGAACTGATCAACTTACACCAAAAGTTCAGCCATTGCAGGAAACCTGGAAAATGAAGGAATTTGCATGCTAAAAATAAAGAGTTTTGGCCAATGTTAACCTGAATAGGTATTATATTATTTCACTTGGGTCTTTTCCTCCAACATGAGTTCAAACAAAAATAACTAAATATGTTTAAAAGCTCTTGCTGCCAGTGACCCTGCTCTGTGAAGGCCCTGTGGTTCTGGTGCTACAGGCTGGGAGGCAGAAACATTTGCCCCGCAGGACCCTTCCTGTACCTCCTCTGACTAATCAGTAATTGCCTAGGGTCAGCATTGGTAAGGGTGGGGGGGGAACGAAGAAGGGACATCTGAAGGAATTCTTCAATAGCCAAGTTGGGTGGCTTTTCCCCCTGTTTAACAAAGGTGAAGAATGGCAGGATCCGGAATTATGTAGGGCTTCAACACTCCACTTCACATGTGGAGATTTTCTTCTTCTCCCAGGAAAGATCCCTCCCCTTAAGAAAAGGACTGAGCTCCCCAGGACAGCAGGAGCCCAGGCCTCTCCTCAATGAAACAGCCCAGGATAGTGCCCACCAGCCCACAAGCCCCATCATGGACTTGAGCAATACTTGCGTGGCCAAAATAAACTGCCAAATTAAAGTTACCTGTTTTTGGCAGAAACGTGACTTATGGTTTCTGACTTACGGAGGATCTTTATAGACCTGGGAATAGTAAAAGAGACTGGTGAAAAATCTAAAGCACCCAGAGTCATAATCCACACTGATTTAATTTACCTAAAAAGCATTTCACTCATCTCTTTCTGCCCATGTAAACCCATGCCTAATCTCTAAGTATTCTGATGTTTATGGTAAAAAACACAGGGATACTCATCTACTCAAGGAAGAGCTCTTTCAAACTGGCCTGCTTATTCTAGTGTAAGATACTGCTCAGAAAATAGAGGAAGACAGAGTGAACGAGCAAACAGATCTCCCGCTGGCTGTCAGCCAATATGTTCCCTATTCCCTGGCATGTGTATGTAATCTGTTAGCCTGTAAATTCCTCCAGTACATGGGCCATGACTTCCATTTCCTCTGTACCCCTCCCCTGCACATAGTACAATAGCCTGCATGAAATTAATAGTAAACATTGTCAGTTGTTCAATGTTTCAACCTGTGTTTTTACGAGCCACATCTACCTCAAAAAAACCAAACCATATATATTATTTTAATATGTAAGATCAGATATACCACATTTGTTTGGTTAATTCTCTCCTGCTACATGCACACTTTTTAACAGATTTTTTACAGTGTAGATGGATCGCTCCACCTTCACCAAATATGAGCAGACATGAAGGTCTCCATCACTGCAGGCCTTGTTACCCAGAGTGAGCCTATGTCTCTAGACTCTCCCCTTCAACAAGTCTCAAAAGGCTTTCCCATAACAATTACATGTGAGTGGACGATGATTAAAATCACTTCCATTTATGTTCCAGCCATGGAGGACCCACCGCTTTGCTTTGTTTTTGCTACATCTTCTATCAGTCTCTGCTGCTTGTACCTGCATTGTTCAGAGACATTATGTAGGGAAAAGCGTTTTTGTCTGTATATATACATGTGTACACATGCATCACACACAGACACACACAATATATGATATCTACCTGGCCAGGCACAGTGGCTCACACCTGTAATTCTAGCACTTTGGGAGGCCAAGGTGGGCTGGTTGCTTGAGTCCAGGAGTTCAAGACCATCTTCAGCAACATGACAAAACCCTGTCTCATTTTTTTAAATTTAATTAAAAATATAACTATATATAGATATCTATCTATATAGTGTCTGTGTCTGGCCAATGGAATGTGGGTTACATGAGACACACAGTTTTTAGCAGTGGCTGGCAAACCTCCCCGTGCAACCCTCCACTCTTTCTCTCTTCTCTTTCCTGCTACTCCTGTCTCCTGTCACCTGTGCTTCTCCTGTCACTTCATAGGAGCCAGGGGAGGATGCTGAAGCCCTAGGCCACTGGCTCTCAGTTAGAAGCAATTCAGCCCCCAGGGAACATTTGGCAATGTCTGGAGACATTTCGGTTGTCACAACTGGGCAGGGTGTTACTGGCAACTGGTGGGTAGAAACCAGGAATACTGCTAACCATCTTATGGTGCAGAGGAAAGTGCCCACAATGATTATTTATCTGGACCAAAATGTTGATAGTGTAGAGATTGAGAAACCCTGCTGTAGACAACGGCTGACTTTCTAGGTGGAGAGACGCTGGATCCCTGAGTGACTCTGTGGAGCAAGCACTGCCCATCCCCCATCCTGCATGTACACTCAATTGTCACCACCCTCCTTTATCATCTCCAAGTCGAGATGCAAATTGTGAGAAATAAACTATTGCATTAAAACCCTAAGATTTTAGAGTTATTTGTTAAGTCAAGTGCCTTACTCTGACTAATATACTTGGAAATGCAAGCCATATAAAGGAAAACTAGAGAAGTGTCTTGTAATAGATCACAGAAAAATGTGAGGAAAATGTTTGGTTTTGTTTTACTTGCTTTTGAGGCTACATATCATAATAGTAACTGAAGTCCTAGTGCTGTCCCCAAAGGAAGGACTCTTCCAGGCCCCCTCGCTAGGCAACTCTCTTGCAATAAAAACAAACAGGCCCATCAGGGCACCTGGTGCAAAGTAGTGAGGAAGACTCAGCTTTTCCTACATGCTGCACTCAGCTCCCAACACCATTTTATGAATGGCTGACATGTACTCCAGTGATGCCGCTTAGTCTAGAGGCTTACAAGGAACAACAAACATGAAAATCTGAGGAGGACACATTTTCAAGAGCAGTGCAGAGACTGGCTTGCAGTTCCTTCTGACTCACTTGGAAGCCTCCTGTGCTCACAGTTTCAGTTTTCTAACGGTTGACACCAAGTCTTCCTGGTGATTTTCCCTACCTTGGCCTAACTTCTCACAGTATCATAGAGCCAGAATGTTCTGTGGTACATTAGAATTGAGGTAAAAAAGCAGTAACACAATGAGGAGAGGGGCCGCGGGCTGGACAGTTGACCAGGAAGCTGGTCAAGTATGAAGAGCCTGGAGTTAAGCCTGGCCATATGTCGAGTCACTGATGTCCTAAAGTGTACATAAGGACTCTGCGGTGGACAGTGGATCTAAAAAGCTACACCAGTTTTCAACCTGAAGACTTGAATGGCTGAACCTTTTCAAATCGTTTTATGGCAAGAGAGATCAATGCTATTTTATTACATTCAAAAGTTTTCGTAATAATAATACCACCTCCGTATACAATGAGCTTTAATGAAAGAGATACACATGGAAACATGCCACCTTGGCTGTCTTCCAATGAGCTTGCCCTCCTCATTAGCTTTCAGGCCTCTGCCAGTTTCCCCGCAGAGCCACACTCTGCCCCTTGTCTACTCACGGCTGCTCATGTGGGATCCACGGCCCTCAGCTCAGGGTGACCCCTCACAGCAGCTCCACACTCTTCCTCCTGGCCTCATCCTTGCAGTGACCACATTCTGCACTGGCCCTCCGTCTTCCTCAAGGCTTTCCCACCTGAAGGGAGCTGCATGTGGCTTCTCGGAGGTGCAGAGACTATATCACAGCGTGTGGCGCCACGCAGGAAAACAGAGGCTGAAAATGAGAAACAGTGTTGTCACAGAGGGGCAGTGCCACGGCCAACTGCCACAGAGCAGAGGGCACAGTGAGATCGCGGTGCCGCGCCCTTGCCGGCTCATCTCAGGAACTGAGGAGACTGTAGGCGCAGCTCTGCACGCTGTCTCCGCAGCTCTGATGGCTGCTGGAGGAGGCGTGGCTCAGCCAAGCCCAGAAGATAATGCGTGAGAATCGGGTGGGCAAGCTGCAAAAGGAGGTTCCAAGCAGACAGCTGCAGCGTGCACCAGGACACAGAAGCCAGGACCAGCGCGGCACTCACTGCACATCCTACCACTGCCAACTCAGTGGAAGCTGTGTCCACTGTGAGCTATGTGAGCCAAGCCTTTCTGCCTTCCTGCTGACTTTCCACTCATTACCTCCTTCACACAGGACCGACGTATCTGTTTTATCTCATTTATTTTGAAAAAAATCCATTGAATTCATCTATGCAACATAAATATTGATTCATTTCCAAGTATGTACATATACTTTTATATTGCATATGCTAAATAATACAATACCAAAACATAATTTAAAATATTTAAGATGATAGAAAATACACCCAAATAGAATATCGAGCACTTTCTGCCCACGGCTCAGTTTTTTCTCTCTCACCAGGCTGTAGACTTACTCCACCAATCAGGAGAGAGCAATTTTGTTTATCTCTGTGTCCTAGGACCTCGTACACTGCCTGATACTTATGTCTTCCACGAGTTTGAATAATTAATGAGTGAACCCTACACACCACCAAAACTTCACAATAGCACTGAATGCAAAAGCAGTTAATGCAGAACTTCTAACTGCTCATGAAACAGACTCAAACAGAAGTCAGATCTTGAGCTATTCACATAGGTTACAACTCACATCATTCAGAAAAATGAATGACCCTGTGAGTCATCAGTATAGCCAGTGGTAAGCAGTAGGATGATGTGATAAGATGGAGCACCTGATTCCGTTTTCTTGCTGATCCGGCACAAAGAGAAAACCAAATTTACCTTCATGTGTTTTATTTTTTGTTCTTCACTGAAAAATAATAGATTGTGTTGGAACACAATGATAATGAAGGACTAAAGGAGCTATTTTACTTTCCATATGCTAGGTTGAGAGGGCACCGTGCCCACCCCCAGGACAGCCACCCCCTGGCCCCCCAAAGTTCCCTGGGCCAGCCCCCTCTCACGAATGCACCCCTCAACCGAGTGGAAGTCAGAGGCTCACAAAGCGGAGCAAGAGTGTGTCTGAGAGAAGAATCCATGCACAGAAAGTGCATTCAAGCCTACGTTTTGTTTAATTTTTGTCACTGATTGTTTGTGGAAGCCATCACAGAGAGTTTTGCTTGAGGTCAGGGCAAAGGTACAGCAAGATAAAAGGCAGCAAATGAGGCTTCTCAAACGTCGTGATTTCAGACGCATCCTGGTTCTTCACGCTCAATTTTGTTAGTCCCCACTTCCCCAGTGCTGGTGGATCTTCTCAGCAAATTTGAGTTTTGAAGAGAGAAGAAACAAGTTCCCCAAGTGCAGTGGTTTCCACAAATTCTTATGCATTTTGACATGACAGACGGCCCATGTGACGAAGTCAGATAGATGGGTGGCTTCGGGCAGAGCATCAGAGCCTGAATCTGCAGTGTCAGGGACCTCCTTTCCACAGCAGTGCAGTATGGCCTACAGACAGAGAAGGTGCTCTGTGGTGACAGCCAGTGGCAATGGCTTTATTCCTATCTTATCCTGAGCAAGATGTATTTGGGAGGTGTAAGACCTACTTGTTTTGATCTGTGAGTTTGTTAAGTTGAGACACACTGAATGAGTTCTACTAAATGAAATCTGATTCCCGAGAGGGTCAAAGAACTTAGTTATATCAAACTCTTCTGAGTGACCAGCAACACCCCTAGAAAGTGACAGGATGCAAAGCTTTGGCAGGCCACACAGTAAAATTTAACCCGATGAACTAATTATCCACCCTAACAGAAAGGGAAGGGCTTCGTGAGAAATGCATAATCCACAGCTTGCCGTGAAACACACTCTATAAACAGATTTCACAATCTCCAGGAAGCCAGCAGCAGCAGCGGTGTGGGAAAGCTGCCTCCAGTCGGGCTTGCAGGTGCGCTGGAGTGAGGGAGTGAAAGAGGCTGTTGGCTTCTAGGGATGGGCCACAGGTGGCCAGGGACAAAGCCCTGGAGCAGGTTTGAGCTCCCAGCAGGTTTCCAGCTATGGAACACCCTGGGAAATTTTCTCACGCTGTTGATAGGATGGGAACCTGGCACTGCCCTCCATGCCTAATCCATTCTGCAAAACAACATTTATTAGGGTTCTTTCCTGGTTGACTCTTACATGAAACAGCCACACATATTTAATACTGTTTGTAAAAAACCGAATGCCTTCTTTTGAGAAGTGTCTGTTCATGTCCTTTGCCCACTTTTTAATGGACTTGTTTGTTTCTTGTAAATTTGAGTTCCTTGTAGATTCTGGATATTGCATATCCTGCACATGTACCCCCAAACTAAAAATTTAAATTTAACTTTAAAAAACCTGAAAGAATACGTACATAGAAACACTCAAAAATGGATGTTCAGACTGTTTCACTTTCTTGAGGACATTTTAATTTTTGTTGAAAAGTTGGTGCAAAGTGGCTGGGAACCTGCACCTTCTTAAGCGTTTTTAAAGTAACCAAATCATCAAGTCAATTTTTTTTTGAGACGAAGTTTCACTCTTGTCACCCAGGCTGGAGTGCAGCACAATCTCAGCTCACTGCAACCTCTGTCTCCTTGACTCAAGCGATTCTCCTGCCTCAGCCTTCCCAAGTCAAATTTTTTGAAAAACGAGCCTCAACCAAAGAAGCTGGAACCTGAGAGAAAACAGACAGCAGGGAAGAAGGACCACGCAGACACTGGCACCTTGGCAATTTCCTTTCTAGTCCCATATCACTTGCCTTTCCAAGAGGGAAATGGATAAATACTATATACATGTATATATCATGTCAATATATTTACAGAAAGTATATATATATATATATATGATTTATAATTGTATATAATGATATATTCATATAAATCATATATTATACAAAATATACAAAGAGGAAGAAATTTAGGTTGGTTTGAGAAGTTCCTCTGAAGTATTTTTCTATGACAGCTGCCTATCGGTGGGAAAAGAACCAGCAGTGAGTCATTTGTTGAGTCAGACTAAGCACTTTTTTCCAAAGTTGTTCTTTATTAATTGACTGAATAAAAAAATGAAATTATCAAGCATTTCATATACTGGTTATACAAATATTTATTGAGCACCTCCTATGTTGCTAGAGCCATCCTAGGCCTTGAGATCACTGGGAAGGAAGCCACCGCCCATCTCTGCTGTCCCTTATGGGACCAAATCCCATCAGCAGATCCCAGGTAGAAAAGAAAGTAGCTACGTTCAAGTCTACACACAATGCCTTAAAGTACCACCCTGATTCTCCAAAATTTTTGCTTAAAGAAAAAAAAAATCCTATATGCTTTAAAAATATATACAAATAGGGTATTTTTTGAGAAAGTGAATAGATTTGGATTTGAAACCAAAGTACTTATCCTTGGATCTAGACTAAAATAAGAAGAGGTGCAAGATCTCACAGCCACTTTTATATGTAAATTTCATTGGCACTGGCCAACTAGTCAGTTTGATTTGTGGAGTATAAGTAAAATGGTTTCAGAACAGTCAAACCAGAAAAATGTGTGATCTTTTCCAATTAGTTCATAACCAAAATCAGTTTAAACAAAAGCTAGCAGAGAGCTGCAGATCAAAGTGGTCTCCACTAATAAACATGGAAATATTAAAATTAAAGCTATTATTAATGTACACTTGATTTTAAGCCACGTTTAATATCATCCTAAGATTTTTAGAGTAAACAAAATAGTTTAATTTCTTTTTAAAAATTTAATCTATGTCTATCACGTCTGCCAACATTGCATTACAACAAAGTCATACCAAATCTTAAATTAAGTACTTTAGAAATTATCTTTTTCAAAGAGCTGCAGTCTAGGTTTCAAAGTCTCACATTAAAAACTAAGCGTACTCCATTTGTCAAATCCATAAAGGAAAAAAGAAAAAAAGGTAAACGAAACTGTTCAAATTTAAATTAAAAATATAGTTTTAAATAGAAAAGAATTTTAATATAAAATAGATGTATTTCTACCATCATCAATTTTATGACATAAGCTGATAACTTTAAGAACTTATTTTTAAAATATATAGTTTTCTCTAAAGTATGTATTACTAGAATGCTGTTAAAGTTGTTTGTTTTATAATAAATTGAACATCTGATACAAATCGGATATATCCAGCTTTTAAATTTCTCAACCTTTTTGGTGATTGACTCAGGCTAGAAAAATGGAATTAGATAACTATTAAAAATGGATTCATGACATAGCTGCTAGCACTTCCTCCAACTCTAGCCCACGTGGGTGTTGCTGCTGAAACACCCTGACACTTTGCCTGCACTCAGGGACCAATCACTCACAACACAGCATCCAAACAGTTGGCTCCAGGGTGGATGTGTACAGCATGCTCCACACTTTCCCACGTAATGTGGGAATCCCATAGGAACAAGTCCCCAGCCTGAGATTTGTTTTATGAGTCATTCTCGCATCTCAGCTCTACCACAGCCCCAAGACAGCTTGCCGTGAGCAACGTGTTACTGCAATAAAGAGCGAAGGCAGGCGTGACCTTCCCTGGCCGGTAGGGTCCAACTCAAACCCAGCAACACAGGCACGCCTCTAGTCCTGAGCCTAGCTTTAATTAAGGGATTTCTAAGGAGGCTGAACTGAACAGGTGGAGCTATGGAGCTCTGCCAACTTTTAGAAAAGATTCTACCATCTAATGACAAAACGTTCCTTTACTGCAGGCCACCTGTAATGGCATCCACACCCAGCTGTGTGAGACGACCGCTGGGTGCCACCTCTAAGGCACACTGGCATCTGGGCCACGGCAAGTTGTGCTCTTGGCTCTCAGGCTTGACTTGTCGGCACAGGTCCCAAGAGCACCATTGTTCACAGAAAGCTCCCAGGGCGCTGTCCCTGGACTACGAGTGTACCTCAGGTTCTGAATTAGGTTTCAGGAGGGAAGAAACTAAACTGCTCAACTAACGTCTTCAATCAAAACCATTTTCTTTCAGCTTTCTAAAAATGATAACTATCTTGTGATTTCAAATCTCACCAGAATGATGTCCTTTCCCAATAGGACAATTAATTCTATTTGCTCTATTTTGTCCTCTGAGTTTAAAATACTGATTTTCAGAATTCAGACCAAATGAGAAAGAAAAGTCATTTCAGATGATAAAGATAAAACATGGGTCCGGTGCAGGCAGGAGCCTTGGCCCTCATCGTCTGGCCACGTGGGCTGACACTGCACAGTCCCAGTGCTTTATGCAGCAAGCATACTGGTCTCAGGACCAGCATTTATGCAGCACTAGGAATGTTCCTGGGCTGTTTTTCAAGGCCAGCCCCGAGCATGTCCTGAGGGCCCATGGGTGCATGGTTTGCACGGAGCAAATCTCCAGGGGGCACCCAGGTAACACAGGAGGGAAGTGGGAGCAGCAGAGGAAAAATGTGGTGTCAGGAGAGAGCCTGCTTTCTTTTGTGGCTCTCCCATCTCTCTAACTAACCTGCACGGAATCAATTCAAGACACTGAGTTGATTAACAGTAGTTAATTTTTTTAATTATATTTGCTTTTGCAAAGTTATCAGTTTGGGCACTTTCTTCAAATTTTACTTTAAACCATCTTCCTGCATTGCCTCTTCTCTTTAAAATATAAATCAGAAGAAATCTTCCTAGGAGAAATGACAAACTGAGAGGAGTACTGACTGACCCGAGAGCGGAGCTGGAGTTCTTAACGACCTGCGCAGACGTGGGTGCTTCACCTGTCTCTCTGGACCTGAGCTCTCCGTCTATACAGCGAGACTTCGGTGAGACACGGAGGCTGCCAGGCTTCTCGGGGCATCTCTCTACACCTGCCTCACATCACCCGCATGCTTATCCAAAGACAAACAACTGCAGAGCATTTTAGCAGACTTCATGGATCAGGATCTTGGGATGGAATCCTGGGATCTACTTTTTTAACACACTTCCCTGGTGGTTTTTATGCATGCTAATGTTTGAGAATCACTGCTCCACAAACAAGAATTGAAGATTCATTTAAAATACTTCCCCTATGCGCTGGTACGTATTCTATTCTTCAGAACAGCTCCACATTTAAACCCTTCCCTATAACCCCAAACTACTATTATAATGTGCAAGTCCTAAATCAAGAACATAGTCTTTTGGATAAAAGAATGCAATGGACTGAATGTGTCTTCACAAAATTTACTTCTTGAAATCCTAACACATCCTCCCATGCCGTGGTCTTAGAAGGTGGGGCCTTTGGGGAGTGATTCAGTTGTGAGGATGGAGGCCTTGTGAACAAGATTAGTGCCCTTATAAAAGGGACCTCAGGGAGTTCTCTCTGTGCCATGTGAGGATACAATGGGAAGCCTGCAGTCTGCAATCCAGAAGAAAGCCTCCACCAGGGTCTGGCCACGCTGGCACCTTGACCTCAGACTTCCAGCCTCCTGGGAGAAATCAATTTTACCCGCAAGCTGCCACATCTATGGTATTCCACTATAGCAACCCAAACTAGCACAGAGGGGAATTAACGGTCTCTCTTGACTGTAAATAATTCTACAAGGTATTAACAGATTAAAACACAACTTCCTGTTGAAACCAGAAATATAAAAAACAAAATACCTTTCATGGAACATACAAACAGTAGTTTAAAGGGTTCATGTCAGAAAAAAAAAATACTTTGAACCTTAAGACAGTCTCTTCAGAACTTCTTTGCTATGAAGGGGCACATTGTTTTCCGCTGATTTTCCCACTCTCCTGTGACAGCCACGCCTTGGCCAATGGTTGGTGATGAAGCTCAGGACTGCTCTAACATCCCTTGCCACTGAAAGAGAAACGGCAGCATCTGGGGAGCCAAATCGCAGCCCGTGCCTTGGGAGACCCAGAACTCTGCTACCATCATTCTGAGCCACCCTCTGGGGTCTCTGGTTCTGAGCCTCAGTTTCTCTATAGAGAAGAACTCCACTGCCTGGGATTTTCTTTTTGGCTGTCACTGTCCAGATTAAAAAAGCCCTTTCTGATGTGACAGTTTCTATGAGTAGACAGATTTCTAGCTAGATGAAATTATAGGAAATCTTCCTAAAATTCCCTTAAAAATAGGAACATTTCCACCGAAGAATGATCAAGTCCTGTGAGGAAGCTCCTCACAGGGCTGGTTTCAGTCAACCGTGGACAAGGAGGCCTGGAAACCACTCCATCTTCAGGAGATGCTGTGGAGAAATGAATTCACTTCCTTCCTCTTATACTCAGCAGGGCGAGGGTAAGGACCTCAGTCGGCTCCTACTAATTAGTTCAATTTGGGGGTTTTGCAGAACCCATGAACACCTTAGCCATGTGTGGCAGACAGCTTCTCGGGCCAACAATAACCCCCACTGCCTGCCGTGTGCCTCAGTGCTGCCTCTCTCCTTAAGCATGGTCAGGACATCCAATAGAACATGGCAAGGTGGGGGGCTGTCCTTTCAGTGGTTGCCAAAGCTCTGTAGGACTACATCTCGCAGTAGACTTGTGCTAGAGACTCTCCTTGAGGGGCTGATGAGATAAACAACTCTGTTGGTGAAGACCGTGTATCAAGGAGCTGAGGGCAGCCTCCTGTCTCCAACCAATAGGAAACTGAAGCTTGGCCAGGTGCGGTGGCTCATGCCTGTAATCCTAGCACTTTGGGAGGAAGAGGCAGGTGGATCACCTGAGGTCAGGAGTTTGAGACCAGCCTGGTCAACATGGTGAAACCCAAAAATCAAAAAAAAAAAAAATTAGCTGGGTGTGGTGGTGGGTGCCTGTAATCCTAGCTACTCTGGAGGCTGAGGCAGGAGAATCACTTAAATCCAGGAGGCGGAGGTTGCAATGAGCTGAGATCACACCATTGCACTCCAGCCTGGGTGACAAAGGGAGACTCCCTCTCAAAAAAAAGAAAAGGAAAGAAAACTGAAGCTCTCCTTCCTACAAACACAGCTTCCCCTTGTCCTCACAGGATACACTCCAAGCCCCCAGTGGATGAACACTGCGTATACTCCCAAGCCCTGTCTATACCATGCTGTTTTGGTCTGACAACCTAGACAGCTACTGAGTGACTGACAGCACACAGCCTACCAGCATGAAGACACGGGACAAAGAGATGGTTTGAGATTTCATCATGGGACTCAGAATGGCACCCAATTTAAAACTTATAAATTGTTCATTTCTGGAATTTTTCATTTAATGTTTCTGCACAACAGTTGGCTGGAGGTAATGGAAACTGCAGAAGGTGAAATAGAGGAAAAGGAAAGTGGTTGGACTGCAGGAAACAGAAAGCTGTCAGTGGCCATGCAAGTGGTGAAGTGGATTCTTCCCCAGTCGAGCCCCCAGGTGAGACCCCATCCCTCACTGACACCTCAGCTGCAGCCCCATGAGACCTTGAGCAGAGAACCCAGTTACACTGCTTCTGGCCTTTCGACCCCCAGAAACTGCGAGGTAGCAAATGCGTGTGGTTTCAAGGCACCCAGTGGGTGGTAAGTTTGTAGTAATCTAATATGCAACAGACAAAACGAATATGCCACCTGCCTTTAAAGTTTATCTATTGATTTTTTATTTTTTCATTCAATAAATTAAGTTGGCCGTGAGACATCAAAGCACATTTGGCTCATAATACAAACAAAAGTGCATAACTTCATGCAGTTCTTTCGAATCTACCCATGTGGCAAACACAAAAGTGTGTAAGACCCGCAAGTCTGCAGACAAAAAAGCCCAGAGAAGTCCTGGTAGGAAGAGCCCTTGAAGAGGGCGTGCACACCCCAGCCGGAACAGCTGGGGAAGGTGGTGTGGAGAAAGAACACAGAGGCTTGACAAAATTTGGGATATATTGTGGAAACTGACTTTTTAAAGGGAACTGGCTGATGCATGATCAAAATAAAGCTTTTTCTTTTTTCCAGTCTCCGCCTCCACTCACACCCTGTCGCAGGTGTTGGCCAGCCATAGCCTGCCTGTCAGATCCGTGCAGATGCCTGTGTTTGTAAGTAAGGTGTGATTGGAACACAGTCGTGCCACTCATTTACATATTGTTTATGGTTGCTGTCTTGCTACTACAGCAGGGCTGAGTCATTCCGGCAGAGACTGATGGATCATGAAGCCTAAATTATTCATACCTGGCCCGTTACGGAAAATGTTTGCTGATCTCTGATCCACTGAATCTCTCTTTCCTGTCTCTTCCCAAAATGTGTGACAGACTTCCTAAGTTTCTGATCTCTTCCAGTTAGTAAATCCCAGTCCCACTTAAATTTCGGTCTTACCCCAGATTTAAACCTCTTCCCTTCCCCAGTCTACAGGAAGTTTGAGCAGGAGCCTGACTCCTTGGAGTGGAGGAAGGGAGGTCCTTCTGTTGCTCTGAGAGATTTTCTTCCTGTGTCTTTTCAAGACTCCAATTGGTTGGAGGGATGAGGAAGTTGCAGAAACAGAACAAGATTGCTTTAATTTCCCTGGCTATGACTGTCTCCTTCTCTAATACTGACTGGCTTCTTTGCCCTCTCTCCATCTGGCTACACCCTTAGGGGGTGCTGGTTGGGATGGGGGCTCCTCTGGGAAACTCTGTGGGCATCCCCTGCACAGTTCCCTGAGATGGACATTCCTGCTGAAGTTGGACCTTCTCTTCTGAACTTCAGCTCCCACCATCGGCTTCTCGCATGCAGCTGCATCTCTGCCCAGAGGGTATCCCTCTTGGACTGCAGTGTCCACTGGAGACACAAGCAGGGAAAATATGAATTCCTCCTCCACCACCCTCCCTCACCCATCTCCCAAATTCAGATAGCAAAGGAAAACATCCGCCAAGCTTCACCCACACAGACATCAACCTGGGAAATGGAATGCCGGTCTTGGACTTCTTGCGAGGATTCCCAAATCCTCACTTGTCTACTGGTTTTAGAAGAGGAGAAGGTGTTACAGGAAAAGAAAAAAGTAACTTTTCACCACAAATGCCTTCCTTTCCCTGTCACCTATAATCCCAATAACAACCACTTTCTCCTCCCTCTCTACCTGAGCCACCCACCCCAATCATTTCACGTCATCTGAGAAGGGAAAGGTTCAGAGGAAGCAGTGGTAGAAGAGGTGGCCTGCCTGCTGTTTGTAACCCTGGTGTGACATGTCTAGCCTATTTGCATGTTGTCTCTGCCTGGATGGCAGGAGTTAATCACGGGTCTTAGCACGAGTTCAACAGCCTGCTACAGGGAGGCAGGAGGAGACGTACACCCGGTAAGCTCCAGCAAATGTTCAATAACACAAGGATGTTGCAGACAGCAAGATGGGGGCACTCAGTCAAAAAGGACTGCGTCGAGCTCAGCTCCATTAAAAACACATCACATTGGACATGTCTTCTTCACAGCAGTATGGTTGACATTTTGGACCAGATTGTTCTTTGGGGAGTGGGCTTTTCTGTGCATTGTAGGATGTAAAGCAGCATCCCTGGCCTCTACTCACTAGACGCCAATGCACCTGTCCCCAAAACTGTGACAGTTAAAACTGTCTGCAGTCATTACCAAGCGTCCCTGAGATGGGGAATGGGGGTATGGATGAGAAGCACTTTGATTGTGGGAATGATCAACAGCCAGCATCTGCAGGCTTATGTTGAAAGAGAATTGTTGGCTTTATTTTTTTATTTTTTATTTTTTATTTATTTGTTTTTTTGAGACAGGGTCTCACTCTGTCACCTAGGTTGAAGTGTAGTGGCATGATCATGGCTCACTGCAGCCTCAACTTCCCAGGCCTTGGTCATCCTCCCACCTCAGTCTAAAGTAGCTGGGATCACAAGCACGTGCCATGCCCAGCTAACTTTTGTATTTGTTGGTAGAGATGGGGTTTTGGCCGTGTTGTTCAGGCTGGTCTTGAACTCCTGAACTCAAGTGATCCACCTGCCTCAGCCTCCCAAAGTGCTGGGATTACAGGCATGAGCTACTGTGCTCAGCCTATTTTTTTAACCTCTTATTTAAATGATATTTTTATGCGGCCAAACTCATTCTTTTGAAAATGAAAGTTTACTTTGAAAACTATCTGGAAAGTGTTACTTAACAGAATGCCTGGATATGTAGATACCATAAATGATGTCACACTAACTGTATTTCTGTGGATTCATGCATCGTTTCTTCTGACAGAAACTAATCTCTTACTGGATTTTTGACCAAAGCCTCATCTAACAGGTCAAGGAAGGGAAGCCCTATCATGTGCAGGCCATGTGCTAACCAAAGTTACATATTTTATCACCCCCCCATACCTAAGAAATAAATTAAATATTGCTTTCTTTTCATGATAGTGAAACAAGACTCACAGATAGCAAGTTATGTAACCCCAAGGTTACACAGCTATTAATTAGAAATGGAATTCAAATATGTCTGTGGGCCAGGCGTGGTGGCTCCTACTTGTAATCCCAGCGCTTTGAGAGGCCAAGGCAGGAGAATCAATTGAGTTCAGTAGTTCAAGACCAGCCTGGACAACATAGAGAAATCTTGTCTCTACTTGAAAAAAAAAAAAAAAAATTAGCCAGGCATAGTGGTGCATGCCGGTAGTCCCAGCTACTCAGGAGGTTGCTATAGGAGGATCGCTTGAGCATGGAAGGATTTCTTAATTTAAGCCCGGGAGGCAGAAGTTACAGTGAAACAAGATTGTGCCACTGCACACTAATCTGGGTGACAGAGCAAGGCCCTGTCTCAAAATCAAAACAAAACAAAAAACCCACAAGTGTGTCTGTGGATGGAACTCAAAGTCAGCGCTGGTGCCTATAGCCCTCAAGCACAAGGCCCCTCAGAGGGAGGGGGTCCTCAGCCTCACCACTAACTCTGCTCTAGGTCTTTGGAATTACTCCAGAAGGTTATGGAGCTATTTTTAACTTCCAGTCATTTGGAGCTGAAGAACAATATGGGTGCTCTATAAATTGGGGATTTATACCTAATGACCTCTGTAGACCCATTCAGTTCTGACACTGTGCATGTGATTCTATTCAATTTTATAATTTTGCAGGACTTAATCATTGTTTTTTTTTTTCTTTTCTATTTTTGTTTATGTTGCTCTCTATTCTTTTGAATTCAGATTGATACGCCTTACCCTAGCTATCCTAATTCCATCAGCCAGTTCATGGCTGATTAGCAGTTTCATAGGAAGACCTGTTTGTGTCTGTGTTCCTATATCTTGGGCTATCTGCCAGCCACCTTTGCCTCAAACAATGCACTGACTCATGCTGAGCAAGCTTGGCCCAACACAAAGGAAGTGATCATCCTATAATTTCTAACATGTCTCATTTGTGATTACAAGAATCAAGTGAAAATACAGGGCAAAGGGAGAGAAGAGTTTTCAAATTTGTTTATTTTTGAAAAAAAAACAAAGAAACTTTCAATAAAATTGAAATAAAAGCTCAATGTATTAAATACATAAAAATGGATTTTGCTTCAGGTTAAACTCTTTGTGTGAAAACCTGGAGTTTCACCTGCCGTCATTTGGCCTCCTATAATAAATGCCCTTTGAAAACTTTCTGCAGACTTCCTAGGACTTCAACAAACACCATTTAAAAACTGTTGTCTGCTAGAAGCAATTGTAGAAAGGGAAATAAGGACCTCCAAGGATCCACTCCAAAAATGCAACAGGAACCCTGGGGGAAAATATTCAAAATCAACCTTTTCAGAACTCAGAAAATTAACCAAGAAATTACAACAATCCAAAACACGTTTATTCAAGAAAAAAATGAATCTCAGCAAAAGAGTTTGGTAGCATTTTAATTTGTTCAATTTTAAACTTCCTTGCATTCATTTCTCAGTGCTTCAATAAGAAACTACCACATATTTTGTGGCTTAAAACAACACAAATTTATTACCTTACATTTCTGTAGGGCTCAGTGAGACATGGATCTCACTGGGCTAAAGTCAAGATGATGACAGAACTGCATTTCATTCTGAAGGATCTAGGGGAGAGTGCATTCCCTTGCCTTTTAAAACTTTCATGGTCAGCCTCATTTCTTGGCTCATGGCCTCCTCCCATCTTCAAAGCCAACAATGGAGGTCGAATCCTTCTCACATCCTATCATTCCAACCTTCTCTCCTGCCTTTCTCATCTACTTTTACCTTTGTGATTACACTGAGTCTGCTGAAATAATCCAGGATAATCTCTTTATGTTAAATTCAGCTGATTAGCAAACTCAAGCAAGCATAATTCCCCTTTATCATGTAATATAACATATTCATGGCTTCTGAGTATTAGGACATAAACATTTAGGGGGAGGGGGTGCATTATTCTGCCTATCATACCTCTCTCTTCAGCTCTGCAGTAGGATTGAAAATCAGCAGTCTTGCAACTACCCTAGCTGTGAAAAACAGCAGCCTAGTAGTCACGAGAAGGGAAAGTGTGGATTTTGACTCCCCAAAGGTCACTATTTGACCTGTCTGGCAGATCCCTGGAAAACTGTGTTATCAGGGCTTGTCTTTATTTGACCTGATTTAGTGCTAACTTAGTGTAAAAAGTCTTATTCCCAGGACTTCATTAAATAATCAATGACAATTTTGTAACATCACAGCTTCCTAAGGCATTGGTACAGTTGGGGCAAACAACAGGCTGGCCATAAACCTTAAAAGGAAGATCTGAGGAATTAGATGTCTATAAACAGCTTTGAAAAGTTTTTACACACTGCTAGGACTTGAGAAGGCCATGTGCATGTGCAAAGTTACAATGCATACTTAGGAAAAACCTGATAAAGCCCTAGTCTCTAAACTCTGAATAATCTACAGATACTGAGCAAATAGGAAGAGAAGACTAAGGCAGAGTTGTAAACTGTCAGAATGTTTAAAGTATGCCAAAAACATACACACAGAGCCCCCTGGCAAATAAATACAGACTTACTGGTTTAAAGCACTTAAGAAAATTTCTGTTTAACTATTAGCTGACCACTAAGACAACTGAGCAGACATCAGTGGTCATACTTGACAAGGAATGCAAAATTTACAGAATTATTTCAGCAAAATCACTAAAAACTGGAACAACAACAAACCCTGGGGGAGAAGACAGGGAAATAAAATCTGCTTTCCAGTTTTCAACAAAAAAGGTAATACATACAAAGAAACAATAAATTATGGCCCATCCTAAATACACAGGAAAAGATGAGCCAATAGAAGCTACTCCTTAACAAAGCCCAGATGTTGGACTTACCAAAAAAAAAAACTAAAACAGTCATTATAAATACGCTCAAAGAACTAGAGAAAATCTTGTATAAATAATTAAAGTATGAGAATACTGTGTCACCAAATAAGGCATATCAAGAAAGAGACAAAAACTATGAAAAAATAAATAACAGAAAGTCTGAAGTGGTAATGTATAATCCCTAAAGTGAAAAATTCCCTAGAGGTACTCAAGAGAAGATTTAAGGTGATCAAAGAAAGAATCATTGACTTGAAAACAGGTCAGTTGAGAATATCCAGTATGAATAACAAAAATAAAAAAGAAAGAAGAAAAAGAACAGGACCTCAGAGACCTGTGGGATGGTATCATGTGTGTCAACATATGTATAATGTGAGTCCCAGAAGGAAAGAAAAGGGGCATAAAAAGTACTGGAATAAACTGAAAACTTCCCAAAATTCAATAAAAATAGTAATGTGCACATCTAAGGAGCTCAACAGACTCTGAATAGGATAAACTTAAAGACTTCCAAACCTGGACAAGTTACAATCAAACTGTTGAAAGCCAAAAATAAAGAGAAAATCTTGAAAGTAATAGGAAAAACAATTCATCAAATATAATGGATTGTTGATAAGATGATAAGCTGACATCTCATTGGAACATATACAAACTAAAGGGCAATGAAAATTCAAAAGCGCTGAAAGAAAGTAAATGTCAATTAAGAATGCTATATCCAGCAAAACTATTTTTTATAAACAAAGGAGAAATTAAGACATTCTTAGATAAACAAAAACAGAGAATTTGTCACTAGCAGGCCTGCCCTACAAGAAACACTAAAAGGAGTCCTTTGGGTTAAAATGAAGTGACATGAGTTGGTAATCCAAATGCATATTAAGAAATAAAGTGCACTAGAAAAGGCAACTACAAAGGTAAACACAAAAGTCAGTATAAAGGTATTTTTGTTTGCAACTCTTTTCCTACCTGATTTAAAAGATAATTGTTTAAAGCAATAATTCACATATTAATAACTCATAGTAAATGGTCATAGCACAAAGGAAAGTAAAAGAAATGGAGCAATGTGGGAGTTATATATATATATATGTACACACACACACATAATCACATTTTCTTTATCCATTCATCTGTTAATAAACACTTAAGCTGATTTCCTATCTTGGTTATTGTAAATAGTACTGCAAGAAACATGAAAATTCAAATATTTCTTCAGCATACTAAATACCTTTCTTTTGAGGTGATAGATATGCTAATTACCTTGATCTGATCATTAAACATTGTACACATGTGTCAAATATTACACCATACCCCATAAATATGTATAATTATTATGTGTTAATTGTTTTTTTTAAAAAGTCAGGAAAGATTGGCTCTTGTTGTGATTACATTGTGAAACAATAGCAGTAAAATGGTTGAGGATTTTTTTTTTTTTTTTTTTGAGACAGAGTCTTGCTTAGTATCCTAGGCTGGAGTGCAGTGGCAAAATCTCAGCTCACTGCAACCTCTGTCTCCTGAGTTCAAATGATTCTCCTGCCTCAGCCTTCTGAGTAGTAGCTAGGATTACAGGTGCCTGCCACCACATCCAGCTAATTTTTGTATTTTTAGTAGAGACAGGGTTTCACCATGTTAGCCAGGCTTGTCTCAAACTCCTGACCTCAAGTGATCCACCTGCCTTGGCCTCCCAAAGTGCTGAGATTACAGGACTGAGCCACTGTGCCCAGCCAAGGTATTTTTTTTATGAATATATTTAAGTATATGAGGTAGAAATAATTTTCTTTGCAATGATTTCTACATTTATAAAAATAAATATAGTCAAAATATCAAATATTTGTTTAAAAACTGGCATAATTAAAAGAAATTAACAACTGAAGATATTTGGATAATTCAACACCCGACTTTCAAAGATGGCTGTAACAACTAAGCAGAATATCAACAGAAAAACAAAATACTTAATGCTATAAACCAACTAGACATAACAGGCATCACTCAATAACAGCAGGATATACTATTTTCTGAAATCCCCATGGAACTTTTTGCAGTTTAGACTATATATTAGGCCATAAAACAACCTTCAATAGATATGAAGTTATTAAAGTCCTACAAAGTACGTTATCTCACAAAATAAAATCAAATTAGAAATCAATAGCAGAAAGAAACAGGAAATTCACAAATACGTGGAAATTAAATGCATACTGCTAAATAGCAAATGTGTAAAACAAGAAATTACATGAACAATTAAAAAATATTTTGAGATTAATGAAACTGGAACCATAACATGTCAAAACGTATGGGATTTTTATAGCTGATATGTAAATATGTAAATGCCTACATTTAAAAAGAAATCAACATTATAATTTGTTGTCTTAAGAAACTAGGGAAAAAGACGGAAAACTAAATCCAAAGCAATCAGAAGGAAAATGAAGGAAGGAACAATAAATTAGAAACAATCAACAAAACCAAAATTTGCTTCTTTGCAAAGAGTAATAAAATTTAGAAATCTCTAGGTGTTTGACCAAGAACAAAAGAGAGAAAGCTCAAATGACTAAAGTCAGGAATGACAAGAACGGACATCCCTGCCAACATTAGAGAAATAAAAAGAATTATAGAAGAATACTATGATCAACTGTATGACAACAAATTATCTAACCTAGATGAGATGGATAAATTGCTAGAAAGACACAAAGTACCAAAATTCATTCAAGAAGAAACAGATAATCTGAATAGACATATAACAAGAGACTGAATCAGAAATTTTGAAATTTCTCACAAAGAAAAGCCTAGAATCAAATGGCTTCACATGAATTCTACCAATCATTTAAGGAAGAATTAGTACTAATACTTCACAAACTCTTCTAAGAAATAGAAAATGAAGAAAAACTTCCCAACTAATTCTAAGACAAGTGTCACCCTTACACCAAAACTGGCTAACAACATCACTAAGAACAAAAACTATAGGCCAGGCATGCTGGCTCATGCCTGTAATCCCAGCACTTTGGGAGGCCAAGACAGGTGGATCACTTGAAGCCAGGAGCTCAAGACCAGCCTGGCCAACATGGTGAAACCTTGTCTTTACTAAAAATACACACACACACAAATTAGCCAGGCGTGGTGGTGCGTGCCTGTAGTCCCAGCTACTGAGGAGACTGAGGCAGGAGAATGGCTTGAACCCAGGAGGTGGAGGTTGCAGTGAGCCAAGATCATGCCACTGCATTCCAGTCTTTGGCAACAAAGCGAGACTATCTCAAAAAAAAAAAAAAAAAAAAAAAAACTATGGACAAATATTCTTTATGAATGTAGACACAATCCTCAACAAAATACTAGAAAATCAAATTTTTAAAGCATATAAAGATTCTATACACCATTGCAAACTGAAAGTTGACTTTACATTCAAAAATTCATCATATTAAAATAAAGGACAAAAACCACACCATTGGCTCAACAGATGTAGAAGCATTTGCCAAAATCTAACACATTTTTATGCAAAAATTTTTAACAAACTAGCAATACAAGGGAATTTCTTCAACCTGATAACTGGTGTCTATGAAAAACTCTCAGCTGAGATCACAGTGAAAGACAATGTCTTCCCTCTAAAAATAGGAAAAGAATAAAGATATTCACTGTCACCACTTCCATTTAACATTGTACTTGAAGGTTCCAGCCAGAGCAATTAAGCAAGAAAAAGAAATAAAAGTCAGGCCAGGCACAGTGGCTCATGCCTATAATCCCAGCACTTTGGAACACTGAGGCGGCTGGATCACCTGGGGTCAGGAGTTCAAGACCAACCTGACCAACATAGTGAAACCCTGTCTCCACTAAATGCAAAATATTAGCTGGGAGTGGTGGCACATGCCTGTAATCTCAGCTACGTGGGAGGCTGAGGCAGGAGAATCACTTTAACCTGGGAGGAAAATGTTGCAGTGAGCCAAGATTGTGCCATTGCACTCCAGTCTGCGCAACAAGAGTGAAACTCCATCTCAAAAAAAAAAAAAGTAAAAGAAATAAAAGTCATCCAGATTGGAAAAGAAGTAAAACTATTTGTATCCACAGATGATATGATCTTGTATATTGAAAATCCTAAGGAAAAACTATGAGAACTAATAAATAAGTTCAGTAATGTTTCAGGATACATATATCAAAATACAAAAATCAGTTGTATTTATGTATACTAGCAATGAATAATCCAAACATAAAAATAAAAAACAATTTCACTTACAATAGTATCATAAAGAATAAAATAAATTAGGAATAAATTTTAATGAGAAAGTGCAAGATTTGTATGCTGAAAACTACAAAACATAGTTGAAAGAAATTGACCTAAATAAATGGAAAGAAAGGCATCTCATGCTCATGGTTTAGAAGACTTAATATTGTTAAGATGGGGATATTCTCTAAATTGACCTATAGATTCACCACAATTTTTTAATCCCAACTGGTTTTGAAGAAATTGACATATTCATCATAAAATTTACATATAAATACAAGTGATTCAAAATAACCAAAACAATATTTTAAAAGGAAGAACAAAGTTAAAGGACACACACAGTTTCTAAAACTTACCTCATAACTACGATAATCAGGAAGATGTGGTATTGACATAAGGATTGATATACAGATGAATAAAGTAGAGTAACAGTCCAGAGATTTACCTATGCATATGGACTCAATCAATTTTTGACAAGGGTACTAAGATAATTCAATGGGGAAAGAATAGTCTTTTCAACAAATGGTACTGAGACAATGGATACACACATGCAAAAGAACGACGTTAGATCTCTAACTCACACTACATATTCAAAAATCATTTCAAAATGGATCATAGATGTAAATGTGAGAGTCGAAATTACACAACTCTTAGAATAAAACAGAAGTCATCACAACCTTGGGATAAGCAGTGTCTTCTTAGATGTGATGCCAAAAACATGAGCAACAAAAGAAAAAAGAGGTACATGAACTTCATCAGAGTTTAAAACTATTGTTCTTTAAAGGACCCCATGATCCCAGAGTGGAAAAAAATATTTGCAAATAATATATATCAAAAGGGACTCATATCAAGAATATATAAAGAACTCTTGAGGTAGCTCACGCCTGTAATCCCAGCACTTTGGGAAGCCGAGGCAGGCAGATCACGAGGTCAAGAGATCGAGACCATCCTGGCCAACATGGTGAAACCTGTCTCTACTAAAAATACAAAAATTAGCTGGGCGTGGTGGCGTGCGCCTGTAGTCCCAGCTACTCAGGAGGCTGAGGTAAGAGAATTGCTTGAACCCGGGAGGTGTAGGTTGCAGTGAGCCAAGATCGCGCCACTGCACTCCAGCCTGGTGCCTGGCAATGGAACGACACTCTGTCTCAAAAAAAAAAAAAAAAAAGAACTCTTGCAACTATAATAACAAAACAAATTTTAGTGAATATTTCTCTAAAGAAAATATACGATTGGCCAATAAACACATTAAATGACACTCAACGTCATTAGTCATTTATAAGCAAAACGTAAATCAAAATAATTGGGAAATAGAATTTCACATTCACTAAAATGGCTACATTAATAAGGTGGACAAGGACAAGTGTTGGTGAGGATATGGGGAAACACAACCTCATACAGTGACCGTGTAATTGTAAAATGGGTGTCACCATTTTGGAAAACAATTTGACAGTCCTATGAAAGCTGAAACATAAGAGTTACTGTGTGACCCATCAGTTCTACTCTTCTGTATTATATCCATGAGAAATTAAACATATATGCACACAAAAACTTGAATGCAAAAGTTCATAACAGCATTATTTACAATGGCTAAAATGAGGAAGTAACTCAAACGTTTGGGGTTTTTCATTCCTTTTTATTGTGGAATAATAATCTTTCTGGATGAGATTAAGCATTTCAGTTGCTAGACTAAGTGAAGAAGGCCCACCCTCACCAATGTGGGTGAGCATCTCCAGTCTGCTGAGTTCCTGAATATAACAACAAGACAGGGGAAGGAGTAGGGCAAGGGAAGGGTGGAATAATATTCTGCCATAAAAAGGAATGAAATACTGATACATGCTATGGTATAGATGACCTTGCAATCATGTTAAATTTTTTAAAGCATGTCACAAAAGACTACATATTGTATAATTATATGTGTAAGACACATCCAGAACAGGCAAATCTAATTTTTTTAGACAACCTACAGAATATTGGTTAGTGGTTTTCACGGGCAAATAGGGAATAGGGGAGATACGGTTTATATGGGGGTTGATGAAAACGCTTTAAAATTAGATAGCTGTGATGTTTACACAACTCTATGAATATACTAAAAACCACTGAATTGTATATTTTGAATGGATACATTTTACGATACATGAATTAAATCTCAATAAGGCTATTATTTTCTTAAAGCTGTTCTAGATTTTGGTTTGCCAAAAGGAATAAAGGTACAAGAAAAACACCATAAAAAGCTGCAAGATATTCTATATTTAAATGTGACTAAAAAGCTGGGCTTCATGTTAATTAGTATGTGTTAATCTCTGAGAAAGAGCATGGCCCACCTCAGAACTGCTGTGTATGTTTCAGCTATTGCAGCTGTTAATGTTACCATTATTTTAATATTATCGTAAGGCTGTCTTTCACAATGACTTTGATGCTGGGTTTTTACTGGTACCCAGTGTGGTGGACTGCATTGTGTCAAGCTGGAAACTACATTTTCCAGAATTCCCTTTCCTGTGCGTTCCAGTTTAAAGTTGGCCAAAAGAGGAACTTCTGAGAGATTTGGGGAGCAGAGGTTGAGTAGCCATCGTTGTTTGCAATGGTTGATTTTATGTCAGCTTGACTGGGCTAAGAAATGTCCAGAGAGCAGGTAAACATTATTTCTGGGCAATCTAGGAGGAGCTTCAGGAAGAGATTAAGCATTTCAGTTGGTAGACTAAGTGAAGAAGGCCTACCCTCACCAATATGGGCGAGTATCTCCAATCTGCTGAGCTCCTGAACATAACAACAAGGCGGGGAAAGAGAGAATTTGCCCTCTTCTTCAACTGGAATATCCATCCTCTCCTGCCCATCAGAGCTCCCTGTTCTCACAGCTTTGCTCTTGCACTGAATTATACCACCAGCTTTCCTGGGTGTCCAGTTTGCCGACAGCACACGGTGGGACTTCTCAGCCTCTATAATTGTGAGCCAATTCTCATCATAAACTCTCTCTCTCTCTTTTTTTTTAAATTGTACTTTAGATTCTGGGGTACATGTACAGATCATGCAAGATCGTTACATAGGTACATTCATGGCAAGGTGTTTTGCTGCCACCATCCACCCATCACCTATATCTGACATTTCTCCCCACATTATTCCTCCCCACCCTCCCTCCCACTATCCCTCCTAGCCCCCGCAACGGCCCCCAGTGTGTGATGCTCCCTCCCTGTGCCCATGTGTTCTCATTGTTCAATGCCCACCTATCAGTGAGAACATGTGGCGTTTGATTTTCTGTTCTTGTGTCAGTTTGCTGAGAATGATGGTTTCCAGGTTCATCCGTGTGTCCCTACAAAGGGCACAAACTCATCATTTTTTATGGCTGCATAGTATTCCATGGTATATATGTGCCACATTTTCTTTGTCCAGTCTATCATCGATGGGCATTTGGGTTGGTTCCAGGACAAAGATGTTATCTCTAAATAAGGTCACATTCACGAGTCCTGAGGGTTGGAACCTCAACATATCTTCTTGGGGGCCACAAGCCAACCCATGTTGCATGGTCTAGTGGAGAAAGCTACAGATTTGCTAACAAAGAGCAAATTTAATCTGTTCTGTCACTTTTTGACTTTCAGAATTTGAACAGCTTCTTTTGAGTGATAATATTTTGTTTTGTTTTGTTTTTGAGATAGAGTCTTACTGTGTCGCCCAGGCTGGAGTGCAGTGGTGCGATCTCGGCTCACTGCAACCTCTGCCTCCCTGGTTTAAGTGATTCTCCTGCCTCAGCCTCCCGAGTAACTGGGATTATAGGTGCCCACCACCATGCCTGGCTAATTTTCTTTTGTGTGTGTTTTTAGTAGAGATGGGGTTTCACCATGTTGGCCAGGCTGGTCTCAAACTCCTAACCTCAGGTGATCTACCCACTTCGGCCTCCCAAAGTGCTGGGATTACAGACATGATCCACCGTGCCCAGCTAGTGTTAATATTTTCTCAGTAGAATGCAGAAAGTAAATGTTACCCCATGGGCTTGCTGTGAGAACAGAATGAGCAAATATATGTGTAAACTCACCATCAGTAAGAGTATACATATCTCCCCTTTATCAGTAAGGTGAGGCTGAGTTATGTTGTCACAACAAGCAGTTCCACAGCACGTCTGAGTCTTAGAATAACTAAGGTTTATTCCTCACTCATGTGTGTGACCTTTAGGGACAAACTCCACCATATTTCCTCTTCATTCTGGGACCCAGGCTGAAAAAAGCAACTTCTAAATGAGACATGCTGCTCTCACGGCAGAGGTAAAAGAGAAAACAGAACATTGTGGTAATGGGCAGTTTGGGCAAAGGAGGAGACGTGAGGTGGTCAGGTCAGAAGGAGGGGTGCTGAGCCCATTCGCCAGCTAAAGGTGGGTTGGAGGTTACAGAGAATTGAGCGTGTAAAAAACAAAACGGAAAACAAACCATGTGCAATTGAGGCAAGTCTATGAAAGTCATACCAAGGGATAGTCCAACAGGCTCCTCCTTCCCGCCCTGTCCCCTCTAGACATCACTGCATCTATTCTTTGTGATGGGCTGTAAGTGAGAGGTAGAGTTGAATTTGAAGAGCACCCTTGAAGCAGACCTTGCTGATCGGCTGATGAGTGAATATGAAAGAAGAGCCTGAACTGATGCCAAAGCTGCAAGATCTTCTGAAGTCTGAGTAAAAGGGCTTCTATTCGCACAGATGGGAAAGTTTGAAGGGCTGTTTATCTCAGTGAGATTTATTTGGAAAAGTAACTTTTCATCAAATTATATTTCAAGTTGAGTAAGATATTCACCTGGCATTAGCCCTTTAGGGGATCAGAGACAATGTCTTAAAGGAGAGTTCAAGAAGCTTGCAGAATATCACCAAGGCAAAGGAGAGAAATTGATCCTGTGGGTCCTAGTGGACCCCGGTAAATGGACTTCCTATCTCACTGCTTGCTACCCAGCCGGTAGAGAATATTTCTCACAGATGCACAGTTGAAATCTGTCTTCCCACCTGAATTAACTTTTGTCAACATTTTGTCACTTACTTCCCAGAGACACCTAACAACATTTTTTTTCCTCTTAAAAACTATACGCTTCTGTAATGAGCCTTGATTAAGCTCCCCAAAGAAGCAGGCATGGTAGGTGAGGTGTCCAGCAATAGAAGCTAAATGTGGAGAAGGGCCCTAACCAGCCATGCCCCAAGAAAAACACGTGTTCTAAGAATTTACTAAAATGATGTCTCCCAGCACGTCATTATTTAAGCTCCTATTAGCAGACCTCTCTGCACTGAACTGTCACTTTCAAAAACGATGTTTCTTCCGGCTTCCGTGGTGATGAGAAGTTGTTCTGATTCTATGGCATTTAGCTGCTGGAAACTCAGTCCCTAAAGAAGGGAGTGGTTAGAGCAATGGGCAAAGCTGTAAAATGTGGTGAAAGCTTTTGCTTGTAATAACAGCAAAGGCGCTTCCAGAAGGCTGGTCACGTGGAGCCACTGAGGTCTGCACACCACGGCAATCTCACAACCTCCCCGCCCTTCCAGCTCCCCGGTGTTGATTGATAGGATCATGTGCCTCTTACCAAGGCTTTGGGGGTGGCTTGACCCCCACTGCTCCAGTCCCTGCTCAGCACCAGTGCTGTGCCAAAAGTGGGTTAAAGGGCATTTCAAATTAATTCGGAGGGAGCCTGACTCAGCAGGTTAACATTCATTTCAGAGGCACCTTCAGCAGCACCTGCTCGCGTTTCAGAGCTGCTGTCTGTGAATAGGCCCATTGTGTCTGTGCGCTAACCAGGCAGAGACCTGGGGCAGGCTGGGGGTCCTGGGGGCCCATGTGCAGCATTTGGCTCTTGTTGGATATTTGCTTGGTCTGAATCGACTCCCATCCTCAGCCCTTTTGATACCAAGGAGAGAAGATCCAGAAGACAGGTCATGGGGGGATGCGTGGGCTGCCTTATTTAGACAAAGGGCTGTCGGGGCTGACAGCAATGGAACTTTGGTCCAGAGTACTGAAGATGCTTTACTTCTTGATGAAGGAACTCCCCTGGGTACCTCCAGGAGCCCATGCATATGAGGATATGTGTACATGTCTGCGGCAGAACACCCCCAATCTGCATGCTATGGACCAGGAGTGGGCTCTAGGCGTGCCGGGAGGCCAGGTCCCCCGGGTGTCACCTTTGGTGGTGAGCACTCTCGTCTACTTAGTCTGGGTTGTCCCGCCAATTGTCTGCCCAGGGCAAGCTGGGAAGCAGCACGGACCACAGGGCAGGGAAAGAGGGCAGAGGAGCAGGCTTCTCCTGACTGCCACAGTCAGCAGGGACTTGGATACATCACATCGTCTTCCTAGTCCTGCACTCTTGCTGCTCAGCGTGAGAAGACCTGGCAGACGGAGCCCTGGGTTGTGTATTTAGTGAGTGCATGATTGATGTTAATTAGGTGCTGGCCACCTACGTGTGCTAACTGCAACAGAAGCCAGAAAGGTTCACAGAGACTGGATAGCCAATTACATAGGCTTGAATCGACCTTTTACTCGGGGGCCTCCATGTACCATGGATCGTGCAATTAACCAACACATAAGCAGTAAAAACAGTTGGGTTAGGAATCGCAGTGACGGCTCAGGAGACCAGTGTACCAACAGGTGAGCTGAGTGGGTCTGGATGGCCTTGGGACGCTGGTCAGCAGGGGCCTCACTGCTTCTGGCACCAGATGCCAAAACTGGGAGAAGGCTTCAGAGGTCTCACGGGCAGAGCCTCTAAGGGTGTCTTGAACAAGGCCAGTTCTTGGCTGTTTTATTGTCCTCCCAGAGGAGCCTGCTCTCACCATCTAAGCCACCTTTCTTTCTATCTGTCTGTGTCAGGTTTGGGGTAGCACTGGGCAGCAGCAGGTGTCATCATGGCACCTCAGCCCATTGCACGTGTGTTTATCGCTTTGAGGAGGGAGACAGCTTCACAGTGGGCTTACTGATACTTGACATGAGTGACTCCATTTTGAGACATTAGGAGCACAATTTATTATATCAGGGATATGTGCTGGGAATGTTGTAGGTGCTGGAAATCCCGTAGAGAGGTTCTTAGGGTCACTGAGTGGGAGCAGATGGAAGGGGGACGGGGCTGGGCTCTCAGTGAGATGCTGTGTCCTTGCCCTGTTTTGTGATCATCACAGCTCCAATTTGACCTAATCCCACCGGACACCGATGGTCCCTAAGAAGGACTGGCCTGAGGGAAGGGTAGGTGGCAGCAGACAGAAGTCCTGTGTCTGTGGATGTCATGGTAGAGACACCCATGGAATTTGCCTAAGCGGCCCCCGAGCCCTGGGCTCGCCTTCCAGGTTCTGCACACGAATCAATCACAGTAGCCTGTCAGCTCTGCAGCACGTCTAGCAGTCCCTGAAAGATCCGCTGTGTATCTAAGGATTTGGCTTTCACAGGGGGACTTGAAAAACATTCTGCTTTAAAGGTTAAAGGCAACCACCTTACAGAAACATGTTTGGGAGAAAACCTCAAATATCGTGTTCTTTAATCATTCACTAGCAGACCATGGGCCCAGCCTGAAATCTGCTCCCCAGTCCCTTTCAACCTCTGCCTGGCCGCCCAGACTCCTGACAACAGACCCCTGGCCCATGAGACATCCCATCACAGACCCCACCAAAGAGGGAAGATGTGGTGACTTTGAGGCTGGGGCACGTCAAGGCATGGGAGAGCCTGAGAGAAGACACCTTGGCTCTAGCAGCCCCTGGAAAATGCCGCCATGTCACTTAGCCTAAGATGTTCCAAGCAGCGTTTTCTGTGTGTTAAGTAGCCAGTTATGTTAAAACCGTGTATGCATGTTCCCTTGGTCTCTGGTCAGAAATGCTCCATGGCATGGAGGCAGCCTTTCCTTCTCTGTTCAGCCAGTCTCTTCCCAGAGCCGGCAGGCAGGCCTTGCAAGGAGACACCGCCATTCAGGTCGTCAGGGCCTGGCTTACCAGTTGGAGGGAAAACAAATGTATAAGAAAGCAGGAGTCATGGTACCTATCTGGATGGCAACTGGACAGATGAGAGACCAACACGGGACAGAGACATCTTGTCACCTGTGTTTTTGAATAATGTGGATTACTTACCTATTTGCAATATTACATGAAGAATGTGTGTCAGATCCAGTGAGAATTGCTCAACTCTAGTAGAACAAGCAGACATTCTGCTCAACACTGATTAAACCCCTACTTGTGATTTAGGGAAACGTATTCACGTTCAAAGAGTTTTTAAAAACATGTTTCCTGATCTAGTCGATGTAACGCAATATTTTGTGGTTTGGTTTTCTCAGTCTGCAGTGCAGACTTGCAAACAGTGACCAGCCAGGGCTCAGGACACCCAAGCTCCACGTTTTTGTCACTTTCCTTCTCAACGCCACCACCTCTGGGAGCTGCCACTGCCCCTCTGAGAAGCAGGACTAAAGGCCATCTATGAGACCTCATGTGGTGTGCAGCCTCTGAAGGGCTCCCATCCCCCAGGTGGGTCCCTGCAGGCCAGGCTGGTCCATGCAGCAATCCACCCTGCTGTTGGTCTGCACTCCCTCAGGGACAGTGGAGCGTCTCCACGCTGGGGCCCGGTGCTTGCTCGGAGGAGACGCTTGTTTCCTATTTGTTGGACTGCACTGGCTCAGAGCCAGTAACTGGGCTTCTTCCACCTCTGCCAGAAGCCTTGGGTTGCCCATCTTTCCACAAGACTCTGGAGTTCTGCTGCCAAACCCCATCTGTCGGCTGAGGTCGCACACTTCAACAGACTACCCAAAGCATTATATGCCTGTGTTGATCTCACTGGATTCTGGATTCTTCTGGCCATGCTCCACGGGCCTTTAAGTCCCCTCCCCTCATTTTCACACTGGATGTCTCTCTCCTCCTTAGGATCAACAGCAACACCACTGCCATGTTCACCTCTTGTCCTGGACTTCCCAGCACCCAGAGTTACCCCCGGTTTTCACTGGTCTCTGTAGGAGGATCGAATTCCAGGTTCCAGTCACTCCCAGTCTGGCCCATTCCCTTGCAGCCTAGCTGGCTGGCCCTGCCCCAAACCGTCACACCTCCCCCTGCACATTTCTGTGAATGACTTTCATAGTTAGTTTTAGCATGCATTTGTCTGCGTAAGACACAGCGCTAAAACGATATGAATGAGCTTGGGAATATGTAACAAAATCTACTACACCCCAATCCAAATATCCCCCTGAAGGCATTCAGAATTACAAAATGCAAAAAGCAGAGGATGACTTAGAGATGCTAGCGCATTTGTGTTATTGTGCAGAGCACAGAGGCCAAAGATTCAGATCTGGCAGCCAGATAAAAGGAGAAGAACCACACCGACTGCAGGCTTCTGAGCCGGGGCTAGCATCTGGCCTCCCTTAGACGATCAGGGATGGAAGCCCAGGCATTCCCTTCCAGCCCCTCTTGCCATCTGCCTGGGTTGACCTCTTTGCCTGAGCTCTCTACCTTACTCCGAGTACTCTACTCTTTCAAGGCTGAACTTCCCTCGGTTGCTTTTGCTTCTTTCTTCACCCTCATTAACATCTCCCAGAATGTACAAGCTGAGATGGAGATGAGATTAAAGTAGTGAGAGTGTGTCGGGGAGAAGGGGGAGGGGGAGTGTAGATTTCATCAGCAATCTGCCCCAGGAGGAGGTGAAGCCATCTAGAAGATCGTGTCTGGCGTCGGGCCTCAGCTCGGCCATCCTCTTTATTTTCCAGTGCCATGAATAATAACTGAAGACTGGCTGCTATTCCTTAAGCCCTTTATATAATCCCATCAAGCTCTGATGGAACAGATAAGAAAAGCACATTCCAAGGAATTCACTCTCAGCCTGTGTCAACATGTATTATAATGTCCCCCTAAAAGCTAAACGAATCTAATGAAAACAAAGTGACTTTACCCAATCCCCAACCACCTGTTTGCCTGTTCTTTTGAACTGACTAGCCAGCTGTCCGCGGGTGGGAGGGGGGTCTTGAAAGTGGACCTCAAGAGATTCCCTCAGGGGACATCAGACTGATCCCTAACCTTCAAACCAGGGGACCATCAGAGAGTTCTTGTAGCCAGTTGTGAGACGCCTGTTGGGATGGAATTTAAAGCATGATCTCTTCGCCTCTCCCTTTCACTTCCCAGTTTTTGTTGGAGGCCTCTCTGAGGACTCTCAGTCCTTCCCTTTGTTGATATCATCTATTCTTTCTGTGAGGACTGTACTCCCATCCTCCCCTACGCCTGCAGCCCGAGCCCCAGGCTTCCTCCACCTATCTTTCTCTTTCAAGCCAGAATAAGATGTCCTCCTTCCAAAAGGCTTTGACCTGTAGACAGTAACATTTCAGAGGTGGGAGGTGCCTTGCGATCTGGTTATTTTCATCCACTTGCTAACTCCTTTTCCACTTACTGTCTGAACCACAGATTTCGGTGATGACACCAACATAGAGTATTGATATGTGTAGTCACACAGCACATTCATACCTGAACATATCCATTCAAGGACAGACTGAATATCTAAGATACCAGGACATGGCCTCTGTCCTGAACAAGCTTGAATTACGTCAAAGCAATTAAATATGTGTCAAAATGAATATAATCCTAGGACAGGTTAGAACAGGCACAGGGGAAGCACAGCTCATTTCTGAGAGTGTTTGTGGAGACAGAAGGTTTGCTGAGGCGACAGTTATTTGAGTAAAGCCTGAAGGATCCAGACAGCTTGAAACGTGGAGGAGGGGCCTCGTGGGTAAACAGCACAGCACAGGCCAAGGGGTGGAGAGGGGGTGATAAGGAGCGTTTGAAGACCCGAGCTGGGCTGTGGGGTGGTGACTCTGACATCTCTGAGCAGGGCAGGTCTCAGGGCCAAGGGAGGCCACTCAAGTCTAAGTTGAAAATGATGGAATCTCGGGGTCAAGTCCCCGGTGCCAGAATGAACCTGAGGCTCTGTGGAGAGGGAGCTGCAGGGCGAGCTGGATGTGGAGGATTGGAGAGAAAGAAGTCTTGGGACAGACGGGAATTTCAACTAGCCTTAGGGGAAGATGAACCAATTACTCTGTGTACAGTGAATTCAAGTTCACAAACCTGGGTGTAGAAGTAATGTTGCATGTCTCAGTTTTTCTTTAAATAAACCTGAATTTATCCATGATCCTTGAACACATTCATCAAGTGAAATAAGCCAGAAACAAAAGGACAAATCTTGTATGATTCCACTTATATCGGGTTACCTAGCGTCGTCAACTTCACAGCGACAGAGCATAGAAGGGTAGTTGCTGGCGGCTGCGGGGGTGGGGAATGGAAGTTAGTTTTAAGGGGTATGGAGATTCTAGTTTGGGATAATAAGACATTCTGGAGCTAAAGGTGGTAATGATTACACAATGGTGTGAATGTATTTAATGCCACTGAAGTGTACACTTAAAAATGGTGAATCATGGCAGGGTGCGGTGGCTCACGCCTGTAATCCCAGTACTTTGGGAGGCCAAGGTGGGCGGATCACGAGGACAGGAGATCAAGACCATCCTGGCCAATGTGGTGAAACCTGTCTCTACTAAAAATACAAAAAATTAGCTGGGCATGGTGGCGCACGCCTGTAATCCCAGTTACTCGGGAGGCTGAGGCAGGAGAATGGCTTGAACTCGGGAGGTGGAGGTTGAAGTGAGCCAAGATCATACCACTGCACTCCAGCCTGGTGACAGAGTGAGACTCCGTCTCAAAATAAATAAATAAATAAATAAATAAATAAATAAATAAATAAATGGTTAAAGAAATCATGTCCTTTGCAGGGACACAGAAGAAGCTAGAGACCATTATCCTTAGCAAACTAATGCAGGAACAGAATACCAAATACCGCATGTTCTCTCGCTTATAAGTGAGAGCTGAATGATGAGAACACGTGGACACATAGAGGGGAATAACACCCACTGGGACCTATCGGAGGGCGGAGGGCAGGAGGAGGGAGAAGATCAGGAAATATAGCTATTGGATACTAGGCTTAATATCGGGTTGATGAAATAATCTGTACAACAAACCCTCATGATACAAGTTTGCTTAGGTAACACACCTGCACTTGTACCCCTGAACTTAAAATAAAAGTTAAAAAAAATCAACGTACAAAAATAAATTAGAAATTAGAAATTTTAAAAAATAGTTCACATGGTACATTTTTATGTTATATATATTTTACCATGATAAAAAAAATCTGACTCTGACTCCCACGCCACTGTGCTTATTGGCATTTCAGTTCTGGTTGCTGCTGGGTAGATGGGAGAGCATCTGTTCCCTGCTGAGCTCTAGGAAAGGTCTTCAGGTCATGCACAGTCCCAGGGAGTCAGGGCAGCAACACTGGTTGTTGGTCCACACTTGGTCCTGCCAAACGCCCATGTGTTAGTCCATGTGGCTCCAGAGACCAGGCTCTGTGGTTCTGGGCTGGACAACCTTGTGCCATGACGCCAGCCTTCCCCATTGCATCTGGCAGACATCAGTCCTCCCTGTGGGTTCTGCCACCAAGCAGGGCATTGTCTCCCCTGGACAGGCTGACTCCTTCTTTCCTCTCCCTGGTCTGGGAAGAAGATGTCTTACAGGGCCACCCTTGCAGGTGTGGCCTATGCAGTCCCACAGGGCTCTGTGCTTATTAGGACCCTGTGCTTGGTTTAATGCACTGTTGTCACTGCTTTGAAATTCTTAATAATTTGTGGACGAAGGATCTCATGTTCATCCTGCACTAGGCCCTGCAGAGTATGTATATCTTGTCTTCTTGGCTTCTCTCAAAGGCATGTGACTTTCTCCTCTCCCTGCCAGAAACACTGTCAGGATGGGCTCCAGTGCACTCAGGATGGGTGCATTTAGCAGCCATCTTGGCTGTTTATTGCTCCAGAAACATAGGACGATGAAGGGGAACACACAGGGAGAAAACATGCTAATTAATGTTCAGTAAAATGTCTCAGTAGAGCATCTAAATCAATAGTTTATATCCTTGCACTGTGATGCTTGTAAGACATTCAGGTGGTGAGTTCTGAGCAGCCGTGAAGGCCTGGAGATACTGATTGAGGAGTGGGAAGTCATCTGAGTAGATGAGGGAAGATTGTGGTGAGAAAGAGGAACTTTGGGGACCATGCTCACATTCAGTGGGCACAATGTGGAAGAAGAGACACCAAGGGAGACGAGGAAGAGGCAAAGAGCTGTCAGGGACCACAGCAACAAAGGCCTGAAATGAACATCAGCATCCAAGCAGGGCCAAAGCAATCAAGGAAAGACGAAGTTTCCAATAGAAGAAAGTATTATCAAACTCAACAATTAAAGAAAATAAGAAATGAAAAAGTCCTTGGATTAGGGGATTTGTACTTAGCAGCAGACTTTGCAAAACCTCCAGGGAGCTGGAAAGGAGGAAAAATGCTTTGTAGGTGAATTCTGCATTTGGAGCTTTGGGGATTGGTATTTGCCTGTGTAGCTGGGAATCTGGAGGATGTAACCTAATTTCCATATGCTAATTAGGTCCTGTATATGAATCTATAGTGGTGATCTCATTGATCTTTTAAAATGATTACTAATAGCTTTATTGAGGTATAACTTAGACATTACAAAATCTAGCCATTTTAAGAGTACAACTCAGTTATTTTTAGTATATTTACAGAGATGTGCAACTATTACCACAGTATACTTTTATTTACAATATTTCCATCATCCCAAAAGGAAACTGCCATACAGTTGCTCCCCATTCCCACCTCCAACCCTAAGCAACCGCCAACTCTACCTTTATAGATTTAGATTTGCCTTTTCTGGACGTTTCATACACATTGAATCACACATTATGTGTTCTTTTGGGTCTGGCTTCTTTCATTCACTAAGCCTAATGATTTTGAGGTTCATTCATGTTGTATTAGTATGTCTTTCCTTCTTATTGCCAAGTACTGCACTGTATGGATAGGCCACATTTTGCTTATTCATTCACCAGTGGATGACCATTTGGGTTGTTTCCACTTTTTGGCTATTGTGAATAATGCTGCTATGAATGCTTCTGCACAAGCCTTTGTGTGAATATATTTGTCATTTCTCCTGAATAGATACATAAGAGTGAAATTGTTACATCGTAGGATAATTCTTTTTAACATTTTGAGAAATTGCCAAACCATTTTTCAAGATGGCGGTACCATCTTACATTCTCACCAGCAATGTGCAAGGGTTCTGGTGTCTCCACATCCTCGCCAACAAGTGTTACTGTCTTTTTAAATTAGAGCCACTCTGATAAAAGAGTCATTCTTGTCTTTTTTTATTAAGGCTGTTCCAGTGTGTGCAAAGTGGCATTTCATGGTGGTTTTATTTGCATTTCCCTAAAAACTAATGATGCTGAGCATCTTTTTCTTTTTATGTGCTTGTTGGCTATATGATAATTGCTTTGGAGAAATGTTTATTCAAATCCTTTTACTCATTTTAAAAATCAGGTTGTCACTTTATTTTTAGTTGTAGGAGTTCTTTCTATAATCTAGATATAAATTTATTGTGGGATATATGATTTGCAAATATTTTTCTTCCAGGCTGTGGGTTGTTTTTCACTTTCTTGATGGGATACCTTGGTGTGCAAAAGCATTTAGTGTTGATGAAGTCCTATTTGTCAACTTTTCCTTTTACAACTTGTACTTTTTGTATCATAACTGTGAAATAATTTCCTAACCCAACATCGTCATGATTTACTCCTGTGTTTTCTTATAAGACAAAGAAAACTTCTAGCTCTTACATTTAGGTTTGAAACCCATTTTGAATTAATGTTTATATACAGGATGCACAAGGCTTTGTGTGAATATATGTTGTCATTTCTCCTGAACAGATATGTAAGAGTGGTAGATACATAAGAGGTAGTCCCAACACTATTTGTTAAAAAGACTATTCCTTTTCCATTGAATATTTCTGACACCTTTGTCAAAAATCAATTGACCATAAATCTTAGAGTTTATTCTTGGGGCTCTCACTTTTGTGCCAATAATCTGTTGATCTTTAGGTGTATCCTTATGGTGGGATCAGACTATCATGACTGCTACAGCTTCATGTAGCAATCATTTAGTAAATTTTGAAATCAATATGTGTAAATCCTTTAACTTTGTCCTTTTTAAAGATTGTTTTGGCTATTCCGAGTCACTTGTACTTTCGTATTAAATTTTGGATGAGCATGTCAACTTTTGCAAAACCCGGCTGGAATTTGGATAAGGATTGTGTTGAATCGGGAGACCAACTTAGGTAGTATTGCCATCTTAATAATATGAAGTCTTCTGATCCATGAATATGGGATGTCTTTCCATTTATTTCCGTTGCAATTTACTTCAGGAATGCTTTGTAGTTTTCCGTGTACATTTGGTACTTCTTTTGCTAAATATTGCTAAATGTTTTATTCTTTTTGATGTTATTGTGAATGGAATTATCTTCAGAATTTTATTTTTGTGGTATATAAACTACAACTGTCTTCCTACCTTAATTTATTAGTTAAAATAGTTTTTTTGTGTATTCTTGAGGATTTTCTGCGTACAAGAATACACAAGATCATATTTTCTGCAAATAAAGGCAGTAACTTCTTCCCTTCTAATCTTGATGCCATCAATTGATCTTTCTAGTCACCTTAGGAGTTATGTACAGGCATTTTACAGATTGGAGAACTTACATCTAGAGAAGTGCCTTGTCTGAGGTCAGCTAGCCAGGAAGTGAGTGGATCAGGACCCGAACAGAGGATTTCTGCTTCCCCCTCCATCACTCTGCATTTTCAACACACTGCCTCCAGTTGGCAGCATCAGGATCTGAGGAGACAATGGATGGCCTATCTCTGTAGCACTCCTATTGTTTTCCTTTGTTACAAGCAGCCAGATTCAGTCAAGCAGGGAGCAGAATGTACATTTCCCAAATGTCTACCATATTTTGTACTATGCTCAGTGCTAGGTGCATTCAAACACTATTCCAATTCATCCTCATAAAACTGTGTTAAGTAGTCACAGTTGTTTCCATTTTACAAATGAGGAAACCAAGCCTCTGAGATATTAAATTACTTGTTTAAGATCACAGAACCCATAAATGGAAGAACGAGGCACCCCACAAAATCCCGTGCACCCTGCAGCATCATGCTGCCTCTTCCTTCCTGCTTCTAAGGAAGCAGCTCTCAGGCCATCCTGCATAGCCGTCTACGTGGCTCTCCCTCAGACAGTGATCTTGTAGCTGCGTGATGCACATGGCATACGCCTGCACACACAGACACCCATAGTACACGAGTCACTGCCTTTCCAGGCTTCCTTCAGACTAAGCAACCTCACGGGTAACTATTTTTTAAACCTCCTTTGTGTGTTTCAATGGACAATGTGAACAATAGGCGCTTCTGAGGTTGAGTATAAAAGAGAGGATTCAACATCAGACACTTAGCTGCTTATCTCAAATGGTCAAGGCCACACAGTGGAGAGAAACGGCTTAAACAGGCCCCTTTTGATAAGTCACATCTGGGATACTGCCCCAGACCACCAACATGCAGCTCTGGACAAGTTGCTTCTGATTATCCTTGGTTGTGGGGATCTGGGAGGGCATGGCGGTCCCAATGAGGGCAGGGTCTGACTCACCCTACATGCCACTCGACCTGCCTCATGCTCCCTGACACTTCGCAAGCACTCTGTAAACGCCTCCTTGGACGTGTTTTAACATTTCTTGAAGCTGCTTTATCCTAAATAGTTAGCCAGGTTTCCTTTTTAGCTGTTATCTTCTCCATCTCACCATCTCATTTCCCCTCCTAACAGAAAAGACATTCCTGCTGCCAGTCTATCAAGGGTGATGTTTTTAGTCTTAGAGCAGACGAAGCATCCAAAGGAGAGTGATGGAGATCAGCCCAGACACAGCTCTCGGATTCTCTTTGCCCTCTTCTCCCCATTGCCGGTCCACAAACAACCCAAGATATGTTCTAGAAGCACAAAGCAGAAATGGAAGTAATTAAGTCTTTTGCAAACTCTGTCAAATATTGTGAGGGGCAAGAAGGCACCAAACTTAAATTCTATGGTTTACCTTTCCACTAAATTCCAGATTGGCGAGTAATCCAGGACTCTGGTGGTTTAAACAACTTCTTTCGTATTACCCAAGAGATGTTAGGTTTGGTAGTTCAAGCCATTTATAACAGAGAGTCTGGAAAAGTTCTCAGAGACGGCGGCTCCCTGAGGCGACGCGGTGTGTGGTAGAAGTTACTCTATTTTAGCCCAGCAACCCTGCTTCCAGGTGATTTCATGGTCAGCAAGAGAATATGATTTTTAATAACATGAAATAAAAAGGCAATGCTTCTGCCAAAATAAGATTATCTTGTATTTTACTCGGCCCTATTTTATATTTTCTCAGTTCTTTGCCAAATCCAACTGCTCGTCCCCCTCACACGAGTTCCCTTCCTTTTCATACTCACGTGCTGATCTGGGCTCTGGCTGGGTCGCTCCTCTCTGCCTCTTGGAGATATTCATGGGAGGAGAGCCATGATGCACCAGAAGCCAGAGGCACGGGTTCTACTCTGGGCTTCCTGAGCTCCGTCAGCAGAAAGGCAGGACCAGCATTGGTCATGCGCCCCTTTCACTGCCGGTGCTGCTGACCCAGATGGGAGCTTCAGTGTTGCTTAGCGGAGGAAGCCTGTACATGCTTACACAGTTCAGACTCAAAGCTATGATTTAGAAAGAGGGAACATGGCCTGGCTTGAGGAAGAATTTGGGGGGTTAGAAACCTAGGCCAGAAATTTCTGTTTAAAATCACATCCTTCACTACCAATTTCCTTGAGGGATAAAGTCTGATTCTTTTTGGGAACTATCTAAAGGAGTCCAGCCCTTCTGGTTTCAACACAGCACCCCCCACACAGAGCCACGGCAAGAAAAGGAAGGTGGCGGAAAGGAGAAATCCCCTGGCTTAAACATAAGGAACTATTTATCATACCCATTGCAATCCACTCTCCCAGCGCAGCTCGGCTCTCTGAGCTTGCAGAGCTGCTGGGCTCCACGCCACAGCCCCAAAGCACTCAACAGACTGAATGGTCACCCTGGTGGTCACACATGGGAAGTCCAGGAAGTTACATTTTCAAAGAATGGCAAATGCATCCATTTGCTTAATCACCTTATCTGTCACTCTGCTTCCTAGCAATCTTTCGAGATCGATTCAGGTTCACGTCTAAGTGCTAATAGAGCAAAAGTTTGACTTCTTCCTGGAAATCAGCACCTCTTCCGTCACATGAAATGCAAAACTGGTCCTACTAGTGGGCCCAGGGGATTAACGATCAGTCTCTCTGGTGTGAGCTTGAGATATCTTTATCTTGAATGATGCTTCCTGCATTTAACTGGCAATACATTCTTCTGAATCTTTTCTCAGAAGAATTGCTTTTCTCTCCAGCTAAGCTGTTCCTAAACCTGTAGACCTCTGGAGCACTGTGACATCGTTTTCCCATGACTTCTAAACTGGCTTTCGCTCTCATGTGAGACGCTGATTTCGTCTCACGGTGCTGATTCCTAGCAGCCATGTGCACACACCACGTGGCAAGACTGACACAGCTCCAGGACGGAAGCTTTGAGTCGTGTGCCGACCCTTGACACAAGCAAAGCACGGGACCCCAGATCATCAGACAATTTGGGGGTGTGGGGGTGAAAATGACAGTTGGTGAAGAAATTGCCTTCTTTGTTTGGAACAAAAACTTAGGACAGTATTTTCTTTGGTTGAAGGAATTGGGTTAACAACGTGCCTCGTAGGTCTTGGAATTTAACCCATAGAAGCCAACCTCCACTGATGCTTTCATAAAGAGACATCACTGGGAAAGGCTTCAGGCACAGTGCAAACCAGCAGGGCTTCCAGAATTGAAACATAAACACAGAGATGGAAGAAGAACACCCCTGGGTTTGTTCGATGTTATATTCTCTCCTGGAACCATCTTCTATAAGAACCTGCTCCCATAAAGGTAACACACAGAGGCCTGTGCTTCCACAAATCATCTATCGTGACTCTAGCATCCACTCATAAATCTTACTTTAATTAAAGAATGTATGCTCCAAGAGAGCAGGACTTGGTCTCATTCTGTGCTGTATCCCCAGCTCCTGGACAGTCCTGGTCCATTCTTCATTCATTCAACAAAATATTTCCAGAGCTTGCTATGTGTAAATAATAGGTGTCTGTAGTTCATTTATTCAAAAAGCATCTCTTGCCTTCCGTGGATCCACAGATACTCTTCTAGGCCCTGGAGATACTAATGAACAAAACAGGGCAAAGTTTCTATCCTGAAATTTACATCCTTGTGAAACGTTACAGACAAATAACACATAAATATAAACAATGTCAGGTGGCAATAAATCCTATGGAAAAAGTTAGACAAGGTTCAGGCCACCAAGAATGACCACAGTGCCATTTTACACAGGGTGGTCTGCAAATGTCTTTCTGATACGATGAAATCTGAGCAGAGACCTGAGCGAGGCCCCAGAGTTGGCCTGTGGATATCTGGGAGCAAAGCATTCCAGGTGGGGAACAGCGACAGCTCTGAGGCAGGTGCATGCTTGGGATATTGGAGGAAGCCAAGAGCCGGTGTAGTGAGAGCAAAGAGGAGCAATGAGGAGGGTGACAGTGAGGTCTGAGCAGTATGCAGTGGTGTGGTGGCCTTGACACAGTGCTGCCCAGATCTGCTGCAGGGAGCAGGGTTAACTGATGGTCCCAGCTGCTGCTCCTCTGAGTCCATCACCTTGGTGCCAAAGCCTCACTTCTCCCAAGCTGACCCTGACCAATGACCAAGCAGGGTCAGGCTCCTGGTACAGGCCTATTCGTCTAACAGGTGACGTTGTCTCAGCTTGAGGACTCCCAGCAATTGGGTCAAACCTCCTTAGACTTGAAGACATCCTTTCCACCCAGTCCTTTCCTTCCCCATCTCCTCTCACAGATGCCAGACCTTCACACATGGGAGAGTTTGCAGTCTACTCCTGCTTCCTCCTTTCTTTGTGGAACACGTGCTTTCTTAACACATTCCTTATATGTTTAACCTTGTCTTCGAGTCTGATTCTTGAAGGACCTGAATGGACAAGAGGCCACGGTAGGTCCTCTAGGTTGTGGCGCAGACTTTGGATCTTATTCTGAGTGTAGGGCTCGCCTTTGGAGGATTCAAGTAGGGGAGTGGTGTGACAAGACTTTTGTTTTAGAAAGATCACTCTAGTGACTGGGGCATGGAGAGCAATGGCCAGTGAGGCTGAGGGTGGAAGCAGGGAGTCCTCTAAAAGGCTTCAGCCCAGGCCATGGCGGGGCAAATGCGTGGACTGGAATTCCGCTGATGATGTCATCCTCTACCCTTCCTGCTCTTCCTAAATTCACTCCAAAACTCCTAATGGCCCTATCCAGTGACATCTCTCAAGATTTGTGTATTTCACCTTTTGACCATTCCTGCCTCCTAGAAACTGTCACTTTACTGGGGTCCAAGTTCTCTCCTTCCTCTCAACCTCCCCTTCTTGAACCTCCCACTGGCTTCTCTTTTGCTGGCCCCTTTATACTGGAGCTCCTCAGAGTCTGTTCTTGTTTCTCCTCCTTTCCTGTTTTCTCTTCTCACCTTGCCAGTCTCATTCCTCATGAGATCTGATCCTTCATGCACCTTTAGTATTAATTCCCATTTGCTACCACACCTGCCCCAGAAAACTGCTAATCGACTTTGCGTCTTTTTAGCTTTGCCTTTTATAGTTGTTTTATCTAAACGGAATCATTCAATATGTGATCTCTTGGGACTTGATTCTTTTACCAAATATACTGTTTTTGAGTTTCATTCACATTGTAACATGTATCCATAGTTTGTTCCTTTTTTATGGCTGAATAGTATTCTATGGCTATTCCTCAAGTTTTTATGATAGAAAATTTCACAGCACAAAAACATTGATATAGTATCATGAATATCTATGTGCCCTTTATCAAGTTTTTCAAATTGTTAACATTTGGCACATTTGCTTTGTTTAATCATTTGAGAAATATGGGTGTCTCTTTTCTTTTTGCTGGACCAGCTGAAGGTAAATTGCTAACACTGTGACACTTCACCTCTAAATCCTTCAGTGTGGGTAAGAGATTCTCTGTACAACCACAATGCTACCCAAGAAATTGAACAGTAATTCAACAAATCAACTAATTAGACTATTTGCCATTATTTTCAGGTTTTCTCCATGGCCAAAAAATAATCCCTTGTAACGTTTTTTAAAATCTAAAATCGAATCAGGTTTCAAGCAGTACATTTTGTTGCCATGTTCCTTTGCTCTGCAGTAAGAGAAACTGCTTTGTCTTCTTGTTTTGCATTTTGGTCTTTCATGATGTTGGCAATCATGCACAGCCCGGCCAGTTATCTTGTACAATCTACCACATTTTGGATCTGTCTGATTTCTTTCCTCATGATTAGATTCAAGTTAAACCTTTTCTGGCAAAATATTGCAACTTTTTTTTGGAATTATGCATTAGACATTTTAATATCATAGAGTAGCAAAGCAAAAAGATGCTGAAAGAACAACACATGCACCACTTAAATGAGGGGAAATACTGATTATAATTAATAATAATGTATAATTAAATGTTTAGAATAAAAATTTTAAAATTCAGGTTAAAACTATTACATTTCCTTTTTCTGATTTTTATTTTATATTCAAGAAATATATGTATAGGTTTGGATATACTGTGTGATGCTGAAATTTGGTGTAAGAGTAATCCATCACCCAGGTATTAAGGATAGTGCCCAAGAGCTAGTTTTTCGCCCCTCGTTCCCAACCCTAGTAGTTCCCGGTTTCTACTGTTGCCATATTTTATGTCCACGAGTACTCATTGTTTAGCTTCTACTTATACATGAGAACATGCAGTATTTGGTTTTCTGTTTCTGCATTAATTCACTTAGCATAGCAGCCTCCAGCTGCATACATATTACTGCAAAGAACATTATTTCATTCTTTTTTATGGCTGCACACTATTCCATAGTATATATGTGCCAGATTGTCTTTATCCAGTCCACCACTTATGGGCAGCTAGGTTGATTCCGTGTCTTTGCTGTAGTAAATAGTGCTGTGATGAACATAGGAGTGTATGAGTCTTTTTGGGTGAATGATTTGTTTTCTTTTAGGTATATATGTAAATTAGTTCAGTCATTGTGGAAAGCAGTCTGGACTATTCGACCGAGAAATCTCATTATGGATATATTACATTTCTTTATTGGATTCTTCATCATTAACAAAATAATGGTTACTGTCTTATTTTTAAGCCCATAAAGATATGGTAGGTTTTGAAGAAATTAACTTTTCTGCAGAATCTGATTGAGAGCCGTCAAATACATGTAGGTGTGTGTAGGTGTGCATATGTGTATATTTGTTTTTTGTCATTGTCTCAGATGGCTTATACAACAACAGAAAACCAAACACCGCATGGTCTCGCTCACAAATGGGTGCCGAACAGCGAGAACACATGGACACAGGGAGGTGAACACCACACTCCGGGGCCTGCCAGGGGGTGGGGAGCTAGGAGAGGGACAGCCGGGGGCGGGGGAGCTGGGGAGGGATAACACCAGGAGAAATACTTAATGTAGATGATGGGTGATGGGTACAGCAAACCACCATGGCACGTGTATACCCTGCACATGTACCCCAGAACTCAAAGCATAACAAAAAAAAAATCCTAAATTTATAAAATAAAAACAGTGTAAAAGTTTAAAAAAAAAGTTTATATACCTTTTTACATGTTCACACTTGACTGATTTAGCAAGAAATTAAATTTATTTGAATTACTCATGCCTTTCAAGTATTTTAAGACATTACATTAACTTTTTTCTTTTTTATATTATTTATTGATTTATTTATTATACTTTCAGTTCTGGGGTTCATGCAGGACTGCCACATGGGTATACCATGCCACGGCAGTTCGCTGCCTCCATCCCCCTGTCACTCACACTAGGCATTTCTCCCAACGTTATCCCTCCCCAAACACCCCACCCCCCCGGCACCTCCCAGTCCCCCACCCCCAACAGAAACCAGCGCGTGACACTCCCCTCCCTGTGCCCTTGTGTTCCCACCGTTCAACACCCATAAGCACAAGGTGTCCTACAGGTTGAAGAGGGTGACGAGAGCGAAAGGATCTTGGCGTCTGGGCGTGATTCCCGCAGGACACGGCTCCTCTTCCCTGCCGCCCCACGCAGAGGCTGAGGCCGTGTGGTTCTTGAGCGCTGGCGGGGGCATCCCCACAGGTTTGTTTTCTGAGGTTCACAGGGATGCATCGTCCCTTCGTTTTGTGTAGGTGTTGCCCATGGGATGTTGTTTCTGCTGTTTGTCTTTATGGGAAGGTGTGAATTTAGTGACATTCAAAACCTATGGAAATCAGGACGCTTTTGAGAAGGAAAGAAGAGGTAAGAACCATGACAGGAGCAGCAGGTGTAAGCCAGGACTGTCCTGGGCAAAGGCCACCCATGACCCAGTAGTTCTACTCCCCGCTCTTCTGAAGTCAGGGATGTTCTTTGTTCTCAATCCAGTTTAGTACACATTTAATACAATGTGACCTGCATTTAAAAAATAGGCTATCCTTACTTATCCCAGTGCATTTGTTCAGAAAAGTCTGTGATTATCTCTCATAATATTGCCCTGTCTACATTGTCTCCTGTCTCCCTTCCAGCTGTCTCATGAGATGTGACACAGCTCCTCCCTCCCATTCCTCCTGCTCGCAGACTTTGTCAGCTTCCCGGGGCTGCTGTTCAAACTCCACACACTGGGTGAGTCAGACAACAGCAATCAACTCTCTCATGGTTCTGGCGACAAGAAGTCCAAAATCAAGGGTTTCTCCTCCTCCGTGCTCCGAGGGAGAATTTGTTCTATGACTGTCATCCAGCTGCTGCTGCTGCCGGAATTCCTTGGCCTTCCTGGGCCTGTGGACCCATCACTTCAACCTCTGCCTCCATTGCCACGTGGCCGTCTCCCTTTCTTACAAGGCCCCTTGCCACTGGATGCAGGAGCACTGGATCACCCAGGATGACCTCATCCTGGAACCCTTTACTTAATGACATCTGCTGGGGCCCTTCTTCCAAATGAGGTCACTTCCACAAGTTACGGGTAGACCTAAGCTGAGGAGCCAGGATTCGCTTTACCTCATATTTTTATCTCTTTCCTGTATATACTGAGTTCTGCATTATTTTTTCAATTACATCTTCCAGTTCATAATTTTTTCAGCTGTGTTGACTCTGCTATTTAGCTTACTACCAAGTTTTTAATATTATTATATTCTTGATGTCCCAAGATCTATTTCATTCTTAATTCTACATGGTTATTTCTTACAGACTCTTGTTCCTTGCTAATTTTGATTCTGTCTTTTATTTCTTTAAACGTGTCATAAAGCTTGTTTTCTATTCTAAATGTAATCATTCCAAACTTAAAGCCCTTGGTGTAAATCTGCGGTGGTTGTTTCTGCTGACTCTCACGGTGACTGGAGTCGTTTAGATAAAACTTACGGCTGTTGACTTACACCCTAAAATCTCAGTGGCTTAACACGATAGACCTTTTTCTTCCTTCGCATGATGTCCAGTTGGTGCATGGAGGTGGGGCTGGCTCCATGCATCATTCACAGATGCTGACTGATGAAGCTGCACCAGGGCCAACTGCCAGGATCCCCCTGAACACCAACGTGCTGCTGGTAGACAGGGAAAGGAAGACTGGTCATTCACAGGGGAAGCATCCACGGGTCAGGGCTAGAAACGGTGCATATCACTTCTGCCTTCTCATTGGCAGGCAAAGTTTAGGGCTTCACCTAGGTGGAAAGGTGGCTAGAAAATGCCACTGCTGGTATTCACAGTGGAAGGACAGCGGAAGACATTGGTTGAGAGCTAGCCACCTCTGCCATGTGACTTACTGGTGTGCATGCTGGGTAAAAAATGTTAGCTCATCTATGATTGAACTTAGTCTGTGGGAAACGTGGGGACTTCAGTGGAAAGTTTCCTGGAGGGAAGATATTCATTTGCTTCTCCAAGGAAGAAGAAACACTGCTGACCTGCTGGGATCACTTGTGAGCTTGGCAACATTTTTAAAACTCTTGCGTGTATGTGTACATGCATGTGTGTGTGTGTTTCACGCAGGATCTAATTAAATTGTAAAAGGAGAATCCTACAGAGTATCTAATCTGTCAGGCTCTACGTCCATGTTCTTAACATACCTGTCAACGGTGGGAAGTATCTCTGCTTCCAATATCCAAGTTTGACCTATTCCATCAGCTGTGCAAAGATTGGCAATCTAAAATTAAAAGCTATTTACACATTTCTACATACTCAGTATCTGCCTAATAGAATCAGATATCTGGTTAGGTTCTATTCGTCTGACTATCTGGCTTAGAACTAACAGGAAGCATTAATCCTTCAGTGCAATAGCGTATACAAATACGGCATGCATGTAGTGCAGGCAAACATTGTGCCTTTCCATAGCACCTTTCTTCCAGAGAGCTCTCAAATATGTTCATATTTATAAACTCATTTTATGCTTCAGATTTCATAATCTGTTGGAAAGAGATTTTATTTTATTTTAAGGTCTGGGATGATTGTGCAGGATGTGCAGGTTTGTTACACAGGTAAATGTGTGCCATGGTGGTTTGCTGTACCTATCAAGTCATCCCCTAGGTATTAAACCTAGCATGCATTAGCTATTTTTCCTAATACTCTCCCTCCCTCCACACCTCCCAACAGGCCGCAGTGTGTGTTGCTCCCCTCCCTGTGTCCATGTGTTCTCATTGTTCAGCTCCCACTTATAAGTGAGAACATGTGGCATTTGATTTCCTGTTCTTGCATTAGTTTGCTGAGGATAATGGCTTCCCGCTCCATCCATGTCCCTGCAAAAGACATAATCTCATTCATTTTTATGCCTGCATAGTATTCCAAGGTGTATATGCACCATGTTTTCTTTATCCAGTCTATCATGCATGGGCTGATTCTATGTCTCTACTTTTGTGAATAGTGCTGTAGTGAACAGCTGCATGTGTGCATCTTTATAATAGAATGATTTATATTCTTTTCAGTGTACACCCAGTAATGGGAATGCTGTGTCAAATGGTATTTCTGGTTCTAGGTCTTTGGGGAATTGCCATACTCTCTTCCACAATGGTTGAAATGATTTATTCCCACCAAGAATGTAAAAGTGTTCCTACTTCTCCACAGGCTCACCAGCATCTGTTGTTTTTGACTCTTTAATAATAGCCATTCTGACTGGCATGAGATGGTATCTCATTGTGGTTTTGATTTGCATTTCTCTAATCATCAGTGATGTTGAGCTTTTGAAATCTTTCTTGGCTGCATGTATGTATTCTTTTGAGAAGTGTCTGTTTATGTCCTTTGCCCACTTTTTAATTTTTTTCTTGCATATTTGTTTAATTCCTTGTAGATTTTGGATATTGGACCTTTGTCTGATGGATAGATTGCCAAAATGTTCTCTTATTCTGTAGTTTGTCTGTTCATTCTAATGACAGTTTCTTTTGCTGTGCAAAAGCTCTTTAGTTAAATTAGATCTCATTTGCCAGTTTTTGCTTTTGTTGCAGTTGCTTTTGACATTTTTGTCATGAAATCTTTGCCTATGCCTATGTCCTGAGTGGTATTGCCTAAATTTTCTTCTAGGATTTTTATAGTTTTGGGTTGTATATTTAAGTCTTTAATCCATCTTGAGTTAATTTTTGTATGAGGTGTAAGGAAGGGGTCCAGTTTTAATTTCCTGTGTATGGCTAGCCAGTACTGTCAGCACCATTTATTAAACAGGAAATCCATTCCCCATTGCTTGTTTTTGTCAGGTTTGTCAAAGATCAGATGGTTCTAAATGTGCAATCTCATTTCTGAGTTCTCTATTTTGTTCCATTGGTTTATGTGTCTGCTTTTGTACCAGTAGCATGCTGTTTTGGTTACTGTAGCCTTGTAGTATAGTTTAAAGTCGTGTAGTGTGATGCCTCCAGCTTTGTTCTATTTGCTTAGGATTGTATTGGCTATACAGGCTCTTTTTTGGTTCCGTATGCATTTGAAAGTAGTTTTTTTCTAATTCTGTGAAGATTGTCAATGGTAGTTTAATGGGAATAGCATTGAATCTATAAATTACTTTGGGCAGTATGGCCATTTTCATAATATTGATTCTTCCTATCCATGAGCACGGAATGTTTTTCCATCTTTTTTGTGTCCTCTCTAATTTCCTTCAGCAGTAGTTTGTAGTCCACCTTGAGGAAGTCCTTCACTTTCCCTTGTTAGCTGTATTCCTAAGTTTTTCATTCTCTTTGTAGCAATTGTGATTGGGAGTTCAGTCATGGTTTGGCTCTCTGCTTGTCTATTGTTGATGTATAAGAATGCTTGTGATTTTTGCACATTGATTTTGTATGCTGAGACTTTTCTAAAGTTGCTTAACAGCTTAAGAAGCTTTTGAGCTCAGACGATGGGGTTTTCTATATATAGGATCATGCCATCTGTAAGCAGAGACAGTTTTACTTCTTTTCTTCCTATTTTAATACATGTTATTTCTTGCCCTTGCCTGACTGCCCAGGTCAGAACTTCCAATACGTGTTGAATAGGAATGGTAAAAAAGGGCATCCTTGTCTCATGCCAATGTTCAAGGGGAATGCTTCCAGTTTTTGCCCATTCAGTATGATATTGGCTGTGCATTTGTCATAAATGGCTCTTATTATTTTGAGGTATTTTCCATCAATACCTACTTTATTGAGAATTTTTAACATGAAGGGATGTTGAATTTTATTGAAGGCCTTTTCTGCATCTATTGAGATAATCATGTGTTTTTTGTCATTGGTTCTGTTTATATGATGAATCACATTTATTGATTTGCATTTGTTGAACCAGCCTTGCATCCCAGAGATGAAGCTGACTTGATCGTGGTGGTTAAGCTTTTCAATGTGCTGCTGAATTTGGTTTGCCAGTATTTTATTGAGGACTTTTGCATCAATGTTCATCAGGGGCCTGGAGTTTTCTTTTTTTGTTGTACATATGCCAGGTTTTGGCATCAGGATGATACTGGCTTCATAAAATGAGTTAGGGAGGAGTCACTCCTTCTCAATTGTTTGGAATAGTTTCAGAAGAAATGGTACCAGCTCTTTGTTCCTCTGGTAGAATTCAGCTGTAAATCTGTCTGGTCCTGGCTTTATTTGGTTGGTAGGCTATTTATTGCTGGCTTAATTTCAGAATTTGTTATTGGTCTCTTCAAGGATTCAAGTATATGTCTAGGAATTTATCAATTTCTTCTAGATTTTCTAGTTTATTTGCGTAGAGGTGTTTATAGCATTCTCTGATGGTTGTATGTATGGTCAGTGATGATATCCCCTTTATCATTTTATATTGTGTCTATTTAATTCTTCTCTTTTATTCATTATTAGTCTAGCTAGTAGTCTATCTACTTTATTAATTTTTTTAGAAAACCAGCTCCTGAGTTTGTTGATTTTTTGATGGGTTTTTCATGTGTCTGTCTCCTTCAGTTCTGCTCTGACCTTGGTTATTTCTTGTCTTCTTCTAGCTTTGGAGCTTGTTTGTTCTTGGTTCTCTAGTCCTTCTAGTTGTGATGTTAGGTTGTTAAGTTGAGATCTTTCTAACTTTTCAATGTGGCCATTGAGTACTATAGATTTCCCTCTTAACACTGCTTTAATTGCATCTCAGAGATTCTGGTATGTTGTCTCTTTCTTCTCACTGGTTTCAAAGAAATTCTTGATTTCTGCCTTAATTTTATTATTTACCCAGGAGTCATTCAGGAGCAGGTTGCTCAATTTTCATATAGTTGTGTGGTTTTGAGAGACTTTCTTAATTTCAAGTTCTAATTTGATTGCCCTGTTGTCTGAGGGACTGTTTTCTGTAATTTCATTTCTTTTGCATTTGCTGAGAAGTGTTTTACTTCCAAGTACGTGATTGATTTTGCAGTAAGTGACATGTGGTGTTGAGAAGAAAGTATATTCTGCTGTTTTTGGGTTGAGATTTCTGCATATATTTACCAGGTCCACTTGATCCAGAGCTGAGTTCAAGTCCTGAATACCTTTTTAAATTTTCTGTCTCAATGATCTAATATTGACAGTGGGTGTTAAAGTCTCCCAGTATTATTGTGTGCAAGTCTAAGTCTCTTCGTAGGGTCTGAAAACTTATTTTATAAATCTGGGTACTCTTGTATTGGGTGCATATATATTTAGGATAGTTAGCTCTTCTTGTTGAATCGAGCCCTTTATCATCGTGTAATGTCCCTGTTTGTCTTTTTTGAGATTTGTTGGTTTACAGTCTGTTTTGTCAGAAACTAGGATTGCAACCCTTGTTGTTTTCTGCTTTCCATTTGCTTGGTAAATTTTCCTCCATCCCTTTATTTTGAAATTAATGTGTGTCTTTGCATGTGAGATAGGTCTCTTGAATACAGCACACTGACGGGTCTCGATTCTTTATTCAGCTTGCCGTTCTGTGTTTTTTAATTGGGACGTTTAGCCCATTTACATTTTAGGTTAATATCATTATGTGTGAATTTGATCCTGTCATCATGATGCTAGCTGGTTATTTTGCAGACTTGTTGATGTAGTTGTTTCATAACATCATTGGTCTTTGTACTTCAGTGTGTTTTTGTAGTGGCTGGTAATGGTTTTTCCTTTCCACTGTTAGTACTTTCTTCAGAAACTCTTGCAACGCAGACCTGGTGGTGATGAATTCCCTCAGCATTTGCCTCTCCAAAAAGGATTTTATTTCTTCTTCACTTATGAAGCTTGGTTTGGCCAGATATGAAATTCTGGGTTTGAAATTCTTTTCTTTAAAAATGTTGACTATTGCCTCCCAATCTCTTCTGGCTTGTAGAGTTTCCGCTCAGAGGACTGCTGGTAGACTGATAAGCTTCCCTTTGTAGGTGACCTGGCCTTTCTTTCTGGCTGCCCTTAACACTTTTTCCTTCATTTTGAGCTTGAAGAATCTGATGATTATGTGTCTTAGGGTTGATCTTCTCGTGGAGTATCTTAATAGGGTTCTCCGGATTTCCTGAATATGAATGGCGGCCTGGTTTGCTAGGTTGGGGAGGTTCTCCTGGATGATACACTGAAGTATGTTTTCCAGTTTGGTTCCATTTTCCCCATCTCCCTCAGATACCCCAATGAGTCACAGGTTTGGTCTTTTTACCTAATCCCATAATTCTCAGAGGTTTTGTCTGTTCCTTTTCATTCTTTTTTCTCTAATCTTGTCTGCCTGTCTAAATTCAGCAAGGTAATCTTCAAGCTCTGAAATTCTTTCCTCTGCTTGGTCTATACGGCTACTGATACTTGTGGTTGCATTGTGATATTCTCTTACTGTGTTTTTCAGCTCCATCAGGTCATTTATGTTTCTCTCTAAAGTGGTTATTCTGGTTAACAGCTCCTGTAGTGTTTTATTATGGTTCTTAGCTTCTTTGCGTTGGGTTAGAACATGTTCCTTTAGTTCAGCAAAATTTGTTATTACCCACCTTCTGAAGCCTACTTCTATCCGTTCATCCATCTCAGCCTCAGCCCAGTTCTGTGCCCTTGCTGGAGACATGTTGTGATCATTTGGAGAAGAAACACTGGCGTTTTGAGTTTTCAGTGTTTTTCCATTGACTCTTTCTCATCTTCGTGACTTTATCTGCCTTCAGTCTGTGAGGCTGCTGACCTTTGGATGGGGTTTTGTGGGGACTTTTTGTTGATGCTGCTATTGTTGCTTTCTGTTTATCTGTTTTTCTTTTAACAGTCAGGACCCTCTTCTGTAGGGCTGCTAAGGTTTGCTCGGCATCCACTCCAGACTCTGTTCACTTGGGTTTCCTCCCACACCTGGAGGTGTCACCAGTGGAGGCTGCAGAATACCAAAGATGACTTCTGGCTCCTTTCTCTGGGAGCTCCGTTCTGGAGAGGCACTGACCTGATGCCAGTGGGAAGGCTCCTGTATAAAGTGTCTGGCAACTCCTGTTGGGAAGTCTCACCCCATCAGGAGTCATAGGATCAGAGACTCACTTAACGAAGCACTCTGGCTGCCCCTTGGCGGAGAGGGTGCATGTGCTGTGGAGAATCCCACTCACCTGGATGGCCTAGATTCCTCAGAGCCAGCAGGGGGAAAGACTAAGTCTGCTAATCCATGGAGACTGCGGCCGCCCCTCCCCCCAGGGCTCCATCCCAAGGAAATCAGAGTTCAATCCCTAAACCTCTGCCTGGAGTTGCTGAAATTCCTGCAGGGAGGTCCCATCTGGTGAGTAGGGATGGTTCCAAGTTTGGCCCAAAGAGGTAGTCTGGCCATGATCTGCCACAGCAGATGTGCTGCACTGTAGGGAACTCTTCCTGAGTGCAAACCACCCAGTTCTCTGGCCCCAGAGGGGAAGATGGCAGACTGGAGCTGTAGCAATGGTGGCCACCCCTCCCCCTGGGAACTCGGTGGTCTTAGAGAGTCTCCAGATGAGTGGCCATTGAGAATCTGCACAGCTCTGTGCTTGGGACCCAAGGCCCTGGTGGCATGGGTTTACAAGGAGATCTGATCTGGGGGTTGCACAGACCCAGGGAAAATGAGTGGTTTCCGAGGAGGGTAGCTCATTCACGAGGTGAGATTCTTTTGATCTATTTTAGAGATTAAAACACCGAGCTTCAGAAGGTTGTAATCAGAGACAGAGTGTCACCAAGGCAAGGCCCAGGTTCCCACCTCCTGTCCACATGTCTTCTGTGTGAGCACCTTCAGGGCCTGGGCAGCAAGGAGGTTTGCTGACAGTTGTCTCTTACACTTTGATGTTTTCACAGTCCTGTGCTAATTCTCATGATTCAAGTTGTTGTTAAGTCACTTTAATAAAGGTTCAGTGAACTCTAACAGGCTCTTCTACAGACCACACCAGCGTGAGAGTACCCAAGGAACCAATGTAGCTCGGCAGCCCCATTCCGTTGGTTTTTAGGACTCTGATGCTTAGCAAAGCCTTCTCCCTCCTGCAGTTCAGTGCCACAAGATGTGTGCTCACGGCGGGCCCGTGGAGATGTGATGTGGCACGCTGCTCAAAAGCCCTACCCTAAGTCGAATGGCCCACACTCACACCTCATCACCCTCCCCAAGTCCCTGTGAGAAGCCACTTAACACTTCCCTTCCTACAGGTTCCTTCTGCTTTCCTATTTAAAAAGAGAGTCATGATGGTGCCTACCACATAGGGATGGTGTGAGGATTAAACAAATAATGTTGGTAACGCACCTTGAATTCTATTTGGTATGAGTGTTTGGTATCTGTCAGCTGTAATGATGAAGATAAGGCTTGGCGGGGCCTTGGTGTGTTGGCCAAAGGCACGGCTTCTGAAGTCAGGCTGTTGGAACTGGATTCCTAGCTCTACCAGTTACCAACGACATGACCTTGACATACTGACTCAACCGTTCCAAGCCTCCATTCGGTGGCAATACTAATGACACACAGCTTTTAAGATTGTTTTGGATGGGCATGGAAGCTCACACCTGTAATCCCAGCATTTTGGGAGGCTGAGACAGGAGAATTGCTTGAGGCCAGGAGTTTGGGATCAGCCTGGGCAACACAGTGAGACCTCCGTGAGTACAAAGAAAAACAAGGATTATTTTGTACCATTTTTTACACAACACCTTTCCTCTCCTCCAGCCTCCTTCTCCTTCCATAAACACCTGCCACTTTTGTGGACATCTGACCCCATGCTCCTAGCAGGGCAAGCCATTACATAAGGTGATGTGTCATAGCAGATCTGGCCAGCTCCTCTAATGACCAGGCTGTGTTCTCATATGCCACACTGCTGCTTCTCTCTGGCTTTGGGGTAGAATAAAGACCCCCCTTGATGTAACTGGGACTCCTGTTTCTCAGTTCTCCAGAACAAGATCTCATCACAAACTTTCCAGTTGTTGATTGTATTTCCATTTAGGGAGACCGCCTAGTTTTCTGCCCACAGGTTGACAGCATACAGATTTCTGTGCTAGTGATGGCTGTGCCTCTTCCCAGTGGTGATAAAATGCCCCCCTCTGTGGTGGTAGCCCCAGGTGAAGGGCTTTTCTCTCATTCAACCATGACACCAACTCACAGTGGTATAGAAGAGAAGAGAGCAGGGAAGGTCTGATCTCTCCATCAATGAAAATAAGAGCTGCCTTTCATTCCGTGATTATTATGATTCAGCTACATGAATTATCTCTCTAATCATCCCTCTAAGGGGAAAAGATAACATGTGATTTATGGCCCTGCACTGGTTTTTAAGGGGAGCAGATCTTGGTTTGCTCAAGCGGGGAGATGAGTGTCGGCTTGCTGGCTTGGAAACTGGGACTGGAAATGACCTGCGGCCCCTGCCAGAGGAGAGAGAGAAAACGAGAGACCTGCGGGGTGGAGGAGAGGAGACGGACCTGGAGGCGAGAGAATAAGGATGCAAGGTGGGCGCTGGGCTAGGAGGGAGAGGGGGTCGGGTCCTGGGAGCCAAGAGGAGAGACCGGGATACTACATCAAGTGGGGTTTCCAGGCAGTGCTGAGCCCAGCGCCCTGTTGGGAACCTCACTGATGCTTTTGTGTGAGTCGGTTATTTCCAGTCAGTAAATAGAAGTAACAATTTCTGCCTCAAAAGTTGCTGCAGAGTGAAAACAAGAGACGGCAGGGTTAGCGGATGCGTGAAGTACATCTCCTACATTTCACAATGAAGAAACTGGGAGTCCCCAAGGTGACCGTCGGGTAACTGAAGTTCTGTGGGGGCATCCACTGACCTCAAGGCCTGTGCGTTCACACACTTTGCTAAATTGCGGAGTCTTGGAACAGGGGCAGTCAAACTCAAGCACACAGACTTTATTTAGAAGTAATATCGTTAAGATACTGCTGGGATACAAATTAGATTAGTTACAATCCTGGCTCTGACACATACGGGCAGGGCAAATCTGGAGAGCTTACTTCACCGCCTGAGCCTCGGTTTCCCCTTAGGTAAAATATCTGCTTCAGAAGGCCAGTGGGAGGATATGGTGAGGTCACTCCGGAAATCTCAGCACAGTCCTCACTGAGAGTAAACGCCTCGTTCTTACAAGGCTGTCTTTGGTTATGGTTGCATATGTTGCAGGTAATTATATCTTGTCCATTTCACTAGGTTGGCATGGGATTAAAGCACCAAGATCTCTCATTTTGCAATTGATTGGGTGGTTCATTGATGCCCCCACCTTATTATTTTTTTTAATATACTACTAAAAATACAAACATGAGCCGGATGTGGTGGTGGGCACCTGTAATCCCAGCTACTTGGGAAGCTAAGGCAGGAGAATCACTTGAACCCGGGAGGCAGAGGTTGCAGTTAGCTGAGATCGTGCTGCTGCACTCCAGCCTGGGCAACAGAGCAAGATTCTGTCCCCCACACCCCCAAAAAATTGGGGGCCTCTTCTAAGAGCTTGCTTTTTCACTATTCGGTAAAGTTGTGATTTTAGATCTTGCCTCTTCCGACCTCATTTCTTCTCATTTCTAACTCAGTTAGCATTTCTCTAGAGTCTGAGACCCTTTCATCTCTTTTCTTCAGAGTTTTGGGAATTACGATCTACAGTGTTCCCAGACGTGACCCACTGGGTGTCCCCCTGGGAATGGTTCTCCCTCCCACCTCCTTATGCACTGTTGCCCTGTCCTGGAATTTCCACATTCAGCCTGGGGTGATGTGTTTCATATTTCTCTTAGGCGCAGTGCTACATTGTAAGGTCCTTATGCACTAGAATCATGCCCTCCTATTCACCATGCCTAACCTGTTCCTGGAAAATACAAACACTCCAGAAATGAGTGAGTGTTTTGACCAGAATATCTCTAAGACCCTTTCAACTTGGACTCTGTAATTTGAAAGTAAGATTCCCTCAGTGATCGTGCCAACACCTAAGTAGAAAAACTATTTTCTCTTTCCTCAGATACTTTCAGACTCTTCAAATTTAGCCACTTGGCTCTTTTGGGAGAATAGTAAATCCTAGAGTAAAATTCTGGGCACCAACTCCACGTAGGCAAAAAATGTGTTTCACAAAAACGTTGCCCTTGTGCCTTCTTGGTTGTTGAATTCAACCTTCTATGTCAAGTTAAGTGTAGCTAAGCTACTTTAGAAAGATTGGAAAATGGAAACCCGCACCATTTATAATAGGTCAGGAATGAAGGGGGCAGAATTTAATACGTCATTTGTATTTGGTTTTATGTTCAGATTGTTTCCAATATTGTGTTGAACATCAATATTCATGGATCCCACCTTTGATTGGTCTTTTGTTAGAATTCTTGAAGGAGAGTTACTGGGTCCAAGGCTCCAGTGAACGCTTTTAAAACCCTTGACAGGCCGGGGGTGAGGTGGCTCACGCCTGTAATCCCAGCACTTTGGGAGCCTGAGGTGGGCGGATCACGTGAGGTCAGGAGTTCGAGACCAGCCTGGCCAACATGGCAAAACCCCATCTCTACTCAAAAATACCAAAAAATTAGCCAGTCATTGTGGCGCATGACTGTAATCCTAGCTTCTCGAGAGGCTGAAGCAGGAGAATCACTTGAACCCTGGTGACAGAGGTTGCAGTGAGCCAAGATCGTGCCACTGCACTCCAGCCTGGGTGACAGAGAGAGACTTTGTTTCAATTAAAAAAAAAAAACCCTTGATAAATATCTTTCTGTTGCTCTTCCCACAAATGGTGGAACAAGGTATATTTCCTCTTGCTGGTATGCATGCCTATTTCACACCCACTCAGGAACGATTTATTTTTGTACCTTACAATTTAAAAGGCCAAAAAAGTGAGATTGCGTTACTTTCCATTTTCATCTTTTTTGACCACAAAAAACCCTTTAAAGTCATTACCTTACATAAGCCTTCTGTGGGCCTTAACCTGAAGTGGAGAAGATGGAGAAAAAACCCACATAAGTCATTACAAATCGGAACCCAGCCACCGTTCACTGTGCCCCCTGTTCACCCCAGCCCGGGCCACCTGACGTCCTCCCAAGTCACCCTGCTTCCATCCTGACCTGCTCAGTTCATCCCCGACGGCTGCCAGCATTACCCTGCAGAACGCACAGGAGGGGCTGGAGCTGTTTCCTGCCAAAGTCACCTCAGCCTGAAGTCACTTTGGGAGAGGAGCGTAGCTAGGGGCTGGGGGATGATGGAGGTTTGACAACTAGCCAGAGGATGGAGCATCTTCAGGATACAGGTGTTGGCTGAATTTCTCCCATGCGTGGAAGACTAAGGGTGAGCAATAAGATTTCCCCTCCAAACACCTCCCATCCTGAGAAGTTCCTAGAGGCACCTTTCTTAAAGGAAGACCCGCCAGCATTTTCTATTATGTCTAGAATAAAATCTACATCCTCACGACAGTGCTGCATGTCACTGAGGTCTACCTTTCTCTGCGACACCAGCTCCCCCGTTTCCCACACTTTCTCCCTCCTGCCCTTTCGCCCTGGACACTCCTGTTACGCCACGTTTTCCACAGCTGCTTTGTCGTCATTATTCACTCTGCCCCTCCAGCGTCATCTCACTGCCCCTCCAAACCCTCCCGGCTCCCAGCCAGTGCTGCCCCTCCCCCACACCCCCTCCACTGTTACTTCCACTGCCGTCTGGACCTCACGTCCTGAAACTGTCTTGTCTTTCAGCTTACGTGTTCATGATCTGTCTTTTCTCACCAGCAAGCAATCTTCCTGAGGGCAGGGATTCTGTCCATCTTCTTCACTGCTCTATCTCAGCATCTCAAATCATGCCTGATACACTGGGGTTAAAAAAAAAATTAGTGTTTTTATAACTAACAAGTTACGTGAACACACAAGTGTTTAAATAACTCTATCAATATGTCTATTTATTCTATCAAGGCAAGAAGTGGAGCTAAACTACAGCCATGGCCTTGGAAGAGTTTCTTCTTTAAATGGCTCAGATAAAGCTGTGACAAATGTATGTCAACTGTGATGTCTGGCTTATGACACTTACCCCTTAATTACTTGGATTTGTTTTCTCATGGTGGCAGATCATATTTTCCAAAGAAATCTGCCATAACAAATCCCATTCTACGTGCTCTTCTTATATCGTGACACTGACACTCCCCCATCAAGTGGCGTGCCCTCTTTTTATACCTGAGAGGACCTTTGTGACAGCTTTGACCAACAGATGCAGTAGAAATGATGCTAGGTAACTTCTGGATCTAGGTCACAAACAATGCCAAGAATGTTCTCTTTGCTCTTTGGAGGTTCTCACTCCTGGAGTATGGTCACCATGCTGTAAGGAAGCCAGTGGCCATATGGAGAGGCCACAGGTGGGTGCAGCTGCTGACAGCCCAGCTGAGGTCTCAGCCGGCAGCCAGCATCTGCCTGTAGATCCTTCCAGCCCTTGGGTGTCAGGTCACCCAGCCTCTGAGCTGCCCTTGCTGGTGCTGTGGCCAGCAGAGAGGAGCTTTCCCCTCCATGCCCCACCCAGACGGGGGATCTGTGACCTGAATACATGACTATTGTTTAAGCCACTTGAGGTTTGAGGTTATCAGTTACACGGTAACAGATAACCGATCCACCTCCTCACTTCAGTGTAAGGGGTATACAGGCCAAATCGACATTCCAGAAAGAACGTGCCTGTTTCAGAGAGCAGTTTCACTTGGTAAGAGATTTTGTGACTAAAAGGAACAGATGTAGGTGATGGTTATCAGTGGTTGCTAAAACTATCCAATGCAGGTGACAGGAACCTTGACAGTGGGTACATTAGGCTGACACCATCTGAACCCACCGATCCATTTTAACAGACATCACAAGCCACATGGTGTGACACAAGAGCAAGTACATGGCACCGTGTGCAGTGGATTCTGGCCGAAGACACTTGGAACCTGAATCTAAGCAGACCTGTAGATCGAACTAGGAGTCTGCAAGAAATACAGGAGTCTAAGGAATATGCCAATGGCACCATGAGGTTACAATCAGCCTAATCCAGAGCATGGGATGTTTTCAGGACAAATGACCCAGCTTCCTCCATAAATAAATATGCAAAAATCAATAAACGAAATGGAGGAGAAACCTTATTGGTTAGAAGATACTTAAGAAATGTAACCAAATAAAATGCATGGGTTTTGTTTGACTGCTGATTCTTCTTTCTTCTTCATCATTTCTTTTTGAGACAGTCTCACTCTGTTGCTCAGGCTGGAGTGCAGTGATGCAATCTCAGCTCACTGCAACCTTCAACTCCCGGGCTCAAGCGATTCTGCTGCCTCAGCCTCCTGAGTAGCCAGGGCTACAGGTGCGCACCACCACACATGCCTAATTTTTGTAGTTCTTGTAGAGACAGGGCATCACCATGTTGTCAAGGCTGGTCTCAAACTCCTGGGCTTCAGAGATCCACCAGCCTTGGCCTCCCAAAGTGCTGGGATTACAGGTGTGAGCCACCTTGCTCAGCCTGAATGCTGATTTAAAGAAACTAATTTCACAGAGGCATTTTAAAGATAATTAGGGAAAACTGAGCATGGGCTGGATATTGAATGATATTAAATAGTTACATTCATTTTGTTGGGTGTGATAACAAAAGTATGTGTTTTAAAAGTCCTTCAATACTAGGGACAAGGAAAGAAGTATTTATGACTTAAGATGGGACGTCTGGCATTTGCTTTAAAAATACTCCAGTGTGGGGAGGAAGACACAGGAAAGTGGGGGAGCACTGTTCCGTGTTGTCCCACTGTTGCTGTACACTCGGAATATTTTCATAATGGATAATTTTTAAACTAAATGTAAGCTGTCCGGGAGAGGTAAACGTAGGTAGTGATCACTTTTTTTTTTTTTTTTTTTGGAGATGCAGTCTTGCTCTGTTGCCCAGGCTGGAGTGCAGTGGTGTGATGTCTGCTCACTGCAACCTCTGCCTCCTAGGTTCAAGTGATTCGCCTGCCTCCGCCTCCCGAGTAGCTGGGAGTACAGACACACACCACCAAGCCCAGCTCATTTTTGTATTTTTAGTAGAAACAGGGTTTCACCATGTTGGCCAGGATGGTCTCAAACTCTTGACCTCGTGATCTGCCCACCTCGGCCTCCCAAAGTGCTAGGATTACAGGCATGAGCCATGGTGCCCAGCTACAGTCATCACTTTTAACGCAAAGACGCTTGTGAGGTTTGCCACTGGTGATTGGCCTTGGAGAAAGGGGTGAAGCCAGACGGCGAAGGCCCAGTGCTCAGAAACCTCCACTGCAGCCCGGAGTCTTCACCTACGGTGGCTCTAAACTGGGGCCCTCCGCAGCGAGGACCCAGCCCAGGTGCTGTGAGCTCAGAAGAGGAGGTTAAGGAGGCAAGAAATGTGATGACAGCAGAGAGAGGAGCCAGGGACAGGCAAAGGAAGCAAGTGATAGAAATCCCAGGCATGCTACCTCAGGCAGAGTGAGGCTGGTGGCTCCTGAGAAAAGAAGCAGGGGTGGGGCAGGACCCAGGAGAGTGGAGCTCCCCTCCCCAACCTGCTGACCCTGCCGCCCTCCCTGCAGCCCGGCCCAGCGTCTCTTCCTGGAAGCATGTCTTTACATGGGAAGGAAGAGGAGGGAAAGAAAGGGCCGGGGTCAGGAATAATAAAATCCCAAATTAGAAGCACGCATCCTAAAAAGGAAACTGAAGCACTGCAAGGGCTAGGAGGGTGAGGTGAGGGAATGAGGAAGCAGGGACACAGCTCGAGACTCCCAGCGAGGACAGCGCAGGCAAGGCCCTGGCTCCAGGTTCAAGGCCCGAGGCTAACGTTTGCGGCAGCACGTGGCCGCCCTCCCGTCTGCCTGGCCGGGACTCTGCCTGCATTCTCGGCATCTTCAGCAGAGTCACAAGCAGCTCTCAGATTCCTGCAAATCCTGCGGGGGCGGGAGAATTCAAGGATGGCCTAGCCTGGCGCTTCTCGCCAGACCTCGGGGACGGCTGCGGGCGGTGGCGATGACCTCGGCCACCAGCAGAGGGCAGTGGCGGGCCGGCATGGCCAGGCCCAGAGGCGCGCTCCCAGCCCCGCGCTGCCCCGCGTTCACCCCTGTGCAAACCCTTCAGCTTCCTGTGCAAGGCAGATGCAAGGTGGTGATGCTTCCTTTCTTTCCGTCAAGGCGATTTGAGACTTTTCCCCTGCAAATGGTCGGTAGATACCAAGCAAGAAATGGACGGCCCAGCCCCATCCCTCCCTAGAAGCGGAGTTTTAAAAAGTACGTCCTATTTGATAGGATTGGCTTTTAAAAGCGAATTTAGGTGTTGGTGTGCATTTTCCGCGCCAGGCATCGTGCGGAAGACATCGTGCCAAAGCTTTCCCTACCTGAAATCACTGAACTCTGAAAGAAGGTACGTTTATCTCCATTTTTCAGAGAAGGAAACTGAGGCACAGTAAAGTTAAATGCGTCGCATGAGGCGGCTGGGCTAGGATTTCCACTCTGGTTTGCTGGGCTCCAAGATTCCTTCCACCTAGGCCACGTGCTTCTCAGAGGTCCTCAGTTCCTGCCAGCCTCATCCTACCTGTTCCTTCTGTTTTTAACTCAAAAATCTCCGCCAGTCCAGTGGAGTCTACTGCTTGGACTGGCAAACTCTCAATACATCCCAAGGATGCGTCTCACGCCTACCAAGTGACGATTGCTGGCGCTTGGGCGGCTCTTTGATCCCTAAGGCAGATTATCTTTCAACACCTTTTATGCAAAGAACACCCAAGGGGGATTATGGATAAGAATCATTAAATAAGACCCAGTGATCATTCACGGGGCAAACAAGCTGTGGCTGCCCTGAAGTTAACTCCTGAGACTTGAGAGGCTGATCTCATTTCTCTGTGGGCAACAGCTGGCCCGAGGCAGTGAACTTGGGTAGGCCAGCATCATACCTGCTGAGGCAGTGAACTTGGGTAGGCCAGCATCATACCTGCTTCACATATGCTAGCAACGACAAACACAACTAGCCATGCTAACAAAATGAGCTCGCTTCCTCTTGTTTCTTTCCCCAGAACAAGTCGGTGGGGGATGGTTGATTGGTAAGTTCATATTTGATTGAGCTGTTAAAAGTCCCTGATTAGTTTACACTCCTAAAGAGCTGGGTTCCATCATTCTCTATCAATTCCTGGCATTAAAAGTTGATCCAGTCATATTTTGGTAACTAGTCTCTTTTGCTGGAAATCACGTTCTACTCCAGTTGAAAAGTTTGATCCCACTTTAGGAGGCTGAGGCAGGTGGATCACCTGAAGTCAGGCGTTTGAGACCAGCCTAGCCAGCATGGTGAAAAATATAAAAATTAGCCAGGCATGGTGGCGGATGCATGTAATCCCAGCTACTTGGGAGGCTGAGGCAGGAGAATCACTTGAACCAGGGAGGTGGAAGTTGCAGTGAGCCAAGATTGCATCACTGTACTTCAGCCTGGGCGAGAGAGAGAGAGAGAGAGAGAGAGAGAGAGAGAGAGAGAGAGAGGAGGAAGAAGAAGAAGAAGAAAGAAGAACGGACGGAAGGCAGGAAGGAAAAGAGAAAGTGGGAGAAAGGAAGGAAAGAAGGAAGGAAGGCGGGAGGGAGGGAAGGAAGGAGGAAAGGAAGGAGGGAGGGAGGAAAGGAAGGAAGGAGGGAGGGAAGGAAGGGAGGAAGAGAGAGTGAGAGAAAGGAAGGAAGGAAAGAGGGAAGGAAGGAAGGAGTGAAGGAATGAAGGAAGGAGGAAAGGAAGGAGGGAGGGAGGGAAGGAAGGAGTGAAGGAAGGAAGGAAGGAAAAGAGAGAGAGAAAGGAAGGAAAGAGGGAAGGAAGGAAGGAGGGAAGGAGGGAGGGAAGGAAGGAAGGAGAGAAGGAAGGAGGGAAGGAATGAAAAGAGAGAGGGAGAGAAGGGAAGGGAAAGGAAGGGAAGGAAAGAGAAGGGAAGGGAGGAAGGAAGGGAAAAAAGAGAAAAGCTTGATCCTAAATGTGCATTTTTACTGAGTTCAATTTCCTGTCCTTACCTCCCAACCCCTGCCCGAGGCACAGGTGGGCTCAGCAGGATGAGTGCAATCTCTCTGCCCCTGGCATGAAGAGAATTTCTGTCCTGGGTGAGGATACGGGAAAAGAACATAAAAGGGGCCCTCCCACCACCTACAGGTGAAGCCTGGTTCTTGCCAAAGTCACCACATACTAGTGTGAGGAATGCAGCCAACCTGGCCAATGGGGAGAGGAGGGGGCGCAGTGGGCGGGAAAAGTGAGCTTTATCACGGGCCAGAGGAGGAGGTGCTTCAGGGTGGAGGTGTTGGCTGACTTTCCAGTACGAAGGTGGACATGCCCCAAGTAAGAAGTTCCTCCCTCCGAATATCTATCCTCTTTTGAGAAGCCTCTATAAGAACTCAATAAAATGGGAGTGTTCCTCAAAAGAGATTTCATCTTCAATGCCGTGATTGATTAATGCTGTTTTCCAACTTTGCACAGCGGTGAAGATGGACTGAATTGCCAGGAAACTCCTTTGAGCTCTGATAAAAATTAGCTTTCTAAAAGTAAAAAGTGTTTAAGTCAAAATTCAGGGCTTACGTTTTTGTCTCTAGGCAGGAAAATAATTTTTGTTTATTTTTCGGTATTCTAGTGGTTAAATAATTGCACCAATCTGGCGGGCACTGCAGAAACATGAAGCCATGCGTTTATTTTTAATCCAATGACCTCAATGAGTGTGAATGTTCCTAATCAAAGATGTCCCCTTTTGGGGGGTTATTTTTGTTGCAGTCCCTACACTTCACACTATAATCAAAGCCTGTTATCTCAGTCTTACAATATTTGTGTCTCAGAATCTGACGATGTCTGTGTCTGGCACATACATCAGTAGTTGCTTTTAAAGACGTGCAAATTGTGAGCTTTGCTTTCACCTCCACCTTGCATATTTCGTTGGAAAGCCCTTCTTTCACATCCAAAGCCTGTCTCTGAACAAGTTAAAAAAAAATAAAATGGATTTTCCAACAGAGGTTGTCTGTAAGACACATTTGCATTTTTAAGTTAGGTACTTTGAGCAATGAATTGCTACTTCTTTCAAGTCTCTTGGGTATAAGGTAGTTATTGGAAAGCTCACTAATCTAAACAGGGTCTAAATCAACCTTGACACTCTCCAAACGCCCAAGGAGAAGTACTAAGAGGAGCCTGGTAGTGAGAATGTCTCACTTATTTAACATTCTCCGGCTGCTTGGCTCTGAATCCAGTATATAAAGTTACTTCTTGGAACCGTGTCAATTTGAGAGGATATGTGTCTGTTCAGTCTCTAAAATGTATCCATTAACTTGAGACCCCTTGATTTCAGAACTTTGGGAGCCTCTCTTTCCACAGCTGGCCTCTTTCCGGAGGAAGAGGAAGCTTAACATGACCGTCTCCTTTGCTGATACCCCTAGTCTGACAGCATTCCCTCCTTAGAAGTATTTACGGTAAACTTTGGTACAGGATAGTTGATTGCAAGAGATGAGAATGTCTGGCATTCCAGAGAGCTATGCACCTCCATGTGGTTACTTTGCTGAGAGCCTCAGAATCAGGCCTGACTTATGAGGTCATTTGTATTAAAACAGCAGGCCCTGGTGAGCTGAGGAGGCACCAGGCTGGAGCAGAGCAGGTGCTGGGCAGGGGAGGGTGGTACTGAGTCGGAGACCTGGCTGGGACTGGGTCTCTGACCTCTCCCTAGCTGTGTGGCTCCAGCGTCCTCACTCAGCCACTTTGAATCTTAGTTCTCTCGTCTGCAGATGGAGATAATATTCTCCATCTCTTGAAGCTGTGTTGAAGACTAAGAGGCAAACGTAAAGCATTTAGTTCCAGATACACAGGAGGTGGCCAAGAACTGGGAACTATTATAATAAAACTGATCCGCAGGTGCCCAGAAAATCGGTTTCTGCCTTTGGCCCTAGGTTATGAGGTTCACCCCTCCAGAGTCCCAGGTAAAGCGCTTCCTCAGGGGGCTCAGCCCTGAGACCTTCCGCCCGGACTGACATGTTCCCCTGAATACATTCTGTCCTTGAGGGTGGAGGCGTCCCAGACTGCATCATGGCAAGCCTAACTCCAGCAGCTTTCTTCTCCTGTGTGGGCTTCCCGAGAGCTGGGAATCGTGTGGCGTGCTGGTTCATTCTGGTTGCACGACTGTTAGTAGATTGCTGTGGGGAAGAGCCGGACCTCTGCATCGGGGCTGCCTGAGTTTAAATCGTGGCTCTCGTATACCTGGTAGTGTGAGATTCTCTGGGCCTCAGTTCCTTTACCTGGAAAGCAGGGTTGACAATAGCCCTTATCCCTTAGGGCCACTGTGAAGATGAAATGTGGAATTCCTTTCCTAGGCCTGCTGTGACAAAGTACCACGAGATGGGGTGGCTTAGAGTAACAGAAATGTGTTGTCTTCCAGTTCTGGAATCAGAAGTCAGAAATTCAGGTGCGGGCGGGGCGTGCTCCCTCTGAGAGTGCCTTAGTCCTCCAGCTTCTTCAGCCCCAGCCGTTGTCTGGCTGATGGAGCCATCTCTCCCACTCTCCTCCCCTTCCCTGGGTCAGCCTCTCTGTCCAAATTTCCCCTTGTTATGAAAACATCAGTCATGTGGGATCAGGGCTCACCCTAACAACCTCATTTTAACTTGATGCCATCTGTGAAGACCCAATTTCCAAACAGGGTGGCATGCTGAGGTACTAGGATTTTGACGTATCTTTTTGGGAAGACACAATTCAATCCATAAGAGATGCCCTTAGAACAATACCTGCAATATAGCAAGCATCACCTGTGCATCGACCACTTTTTTTTTTTTTTTTTT